>VDFB02354348.1:0-83174 GCA_007258455.2 Sequoia sempervirens | reverse complement strand
TTGATCTTGGACGTCTTGTATATCTTGTACTTCCTGCTCTTCCTGAATCTCCGGCATATTTTGAACTTCTTGGACCAATTGCATACCCTGAATTTCTTGGACGGATGGGTCATCTTGGATTCCTTTGAGGGCGGAAATCATTCCTTCCTCGAATTCTCCATACATAATATCTGTATCATTATCTGATTCTAGGATCTCTGTGCTTGCTGGAGAAGGTTGGTCATCATCTTCTACTTTTATTGGCTCCACATTTTCGACTGGAGAAGGGATCCTAGCATTTTCGAAAGACTCTTTATCCATGGCGAGTATTTCTTCTATATTTCTGGAAGTGGCCGACTGAAGAGGTTTAGACTTGTGCTTCTTTCGAGAAGGCCCTTCATCTACCATCTTATCCTTGTCTTGTCTTGCAGATTTATCAACTTCTTTCCTCTTTCTCGAGTTGGCAGCATCTGTTGGTTCACCTCCACGAGATGCACCGGCGTTTGAAGAATAGGACTCTGTATCGCCCATCAATTCGTAGGTGAATTGCACATTTCTTTGTCTTAGGACTTCTACTTGCCGATCTATCCACCACTGAGAATACTTGAAAACAGGTCGCATGAAAGTTGCTAGGTCACCCATCTCAGGTTCAAACCATCTTATAGGGGGAAGTGGCTCATTCTCATTGAAGCCTGACTGCACGTATATTCCATCATCTTGTAGTTGATCGGGTATTTTGAAGAGCTCTGTTGCCCTTATCATGCTTAATGGTAATCTTGACCACAACCTCCTCCTTACGTCATATTTGTCTGCTGCGTTGGCCCATAAGTCCTTTAAGTCAACCCGATGCTTGTACCTCTCTTCGTCCACAGTTCTGATGTGATGGAGCGGATCAAAGTTGTTCCTGGATTTATATGATATGAATGGGTATTGTTGTATCTCCAGTCGAGCAACCTCTGCTGCTTGTGCCGTCGGACATGACTCCTCCATATTGCCGATGAAAAAAGGAAAGGTGATAGTCGCTTTCTGCTTTGGCCTTTGAATATTCTGATACGCCTCTAATTGCCTCAACACTTCTAGCAATACCATCTTGTTGGTCGGATAGATGGGAAGTCTGTAAGGATTTCCGGAGAATCCTTGGATTCTGATGTAGGTGAACTTAGGATACTGAATGAACTAGAATCCATACCGACTGATTAAGCTTTTGGCCTCATATGAGAGTCTTTGGTGCGTTCCGCCTTGAAGAAGCCGGGTGATGTACATCAAGAAGGCATCATGAGCTCGTCGGAAATGAGACTTCTCTTTCAATTGTAGCTGCAGATAACAATCGTAGGCTTTGAATTGCCCTTGGCCATTGCCAACCACGCCTTTGTAGGTCAAGCCAGGATACTTGTAATATCTTGCAAGTGAATATACGATGTATGAGCTCATGTGAAAAGTTTTGGTCTCCTCAAAGTTGACTAACTGCTCGTGCAGGCTATCACTAATCATTCTGGACCAATTGAACATCTTGACTCCAATGATTATTTCATCAATAAAATAGTACATCTAGTTTTCGAAAGGTGCACCGTGGGAATTGCCTACAATTTTGTTTAGTAGCAAAACGATGTCGCCATATTCTTCTTTGAAATGGGTTCTGATCAATTTGTTTGGCATCTTGCCTACAGTAGGCTTGGGTTTTAGTAACCAGTTCTTGTTTATGTTGGATGCACAGAGATCCTGCTGGCTCTGGTAAAGCTTGAGTGCATCTTGCTTGGTGCGGTAGGATGTTCGGTTGTACACTGGAATTCCAAAAGTTTCTTGGATTGCTGACTCGGACAAGTAGGCAAGGACCCTTTCGTCAGGAGCTTCTATCTGTCTGTCTCGTGCATTGTAGTGTAGTGCGCATTCTACCATAAGCTTCGGACATTCTTTTGCTGGTGGAAATCCAGCTGCGTGGACGATTCCATTGCGCATCATCCTCATGGCAATTGGTGTAGGCAGACGTCCATCAGTCCCGTACATTCTTTTTTTGAAGTCTTCAAGGTCAACGTGGCCAAGATCGGTGTCTACAACGTGCTCCCACTTGGACTTGATTTTCGACTTGTGTTTGCACACCTTTGCTAGCAAACTTCATCTTTACCGTTTCGAAAATCTGCAAGAAAAAGTAGAGAGAATAATCATAATTCAAAATTTAAATTACTTCGAAGACATTCCAGCTAGTTATCAATTTAGACTTCGTAAAAAAAGAAAAAAAAAATCAAGCTGGAAAGAAAATAAACGATGAAGTTTCACGTCAAAGTGAAGTGGACAAAGTAAATCTGCCTGTGACTTCTGGAGAAGTGATCGCAATGCACGATGCAAGCTGGTAAAATTCTATTTCTTTCACTTTGCCGCAAATTTCCTCAACAAGTTTCTTCTCACACCTTCAAAAATCGAATGATTGCACAAATGAGAAGTGAAATCACTTATAGAGGTGAGAAGATCGACCCTTTTGGCAAATTTCAAATGTTTCCTTTGAATTGAGTTTAAACTCATCTTTCACTTCGCTTCCGTGTGGCAAGTTTTATCCTCAACGATCTTGTCCGGGAAAGTTTCCAATTTCATCGCTAGTTCAATAAGGCTCTTTTGTTCTTTTTCCAATTTCGAATTTTTTAAGACTTATCCCTTTGGGTTCGAAAAATGAATAATTAAAATAATTAAGATAATTATTCCATGTGTCATTTCCAACCCATTCGTTTTATGGCGAATTATTTTTGTCCAAGGCAATTTGATTTTCGGAATTTTCTTGTCGATGCCTTAGGCAAATTTTCATTTTGTCCAATTTTCTTGCCATAATCTCTATTGTCTAATTTCATTTGGCCATGATTTTTTTGATCGTTTTTTCAAAATCTATCTCGCCATGTCCAATTTTATTTGGCCATAAATCTTTTCGTCCAAAATTATTTTGCCAAAATTTATTTCGCCATATTTTTCAATCGTCCAAAATTTATTTCATCATCTGGCATGATTTTAAGTCATTGGCAAAATTTTCTCTAGACACTTAGGCGAATTTTCAAAGTGCCAAGCATATTTTAACATTTTCCAAAGGTTTATACTTAGGCAAAAATTTCAAATTTTCACTTTCCTAAACATGGCGGACTTGCTTCATTTCTTCGCCATTCAACTTTTGCCTTGACTATGCCTTAGACTTTTCATCTCTTGCCTTGGGGCGGACTTCAGCACTTCTTAAGCCACTTCTTTCATGCCTAAGGCAGACTTTGCTAGTTTCCTTGCCAATTCATCATTATGGTGGGCGGACTTGGTAACTTGGCTTGCCATTTGCTTTCTAAGGCTAGGCGGACTTTCTCTTTTTGCTTGCCACTTATCCTTTTGCTAAGGCGGACTTCACTACATTTCATGCCACTAAAACATTCCTCAAGGGCGGACTTTGGCTTTTGTCTAGCCACTTAACTTTAGACATGGGCGGACTTGATCAAATGCTTGGCCATTTGCATAAGGGCGGACTTGCTTGATGGTCTTGCCATTGGACACTTGAATATAGGCGGACTTCATACTTTTCCTAGCCACTTCAGCTTTTGCTAAGACGGACTTGGCTCTATGGCAAGCCATTGGAAGGCGGACTTCATCAGATTTGTTGCCAACTCCTTTATATTGCTGAGGGCGGACTTCATCATAGTGATTGCCATTCAAGGCGGACTTCATTGAATATCTGGCCATTTCATCTTATGTCTAGGGCGGACTTGCTTGATTGTTTAGCCAGTGACATCTTAGCTGAAGCTTCTTGACATTACCTTACATGCTTAGGCAAATTTCTCACAAACTTCAGTCTTCTCCATGAATGAATGTTCAGATTTCTCATGAGTTTCTTAGATTTTTTCCATGAATTGCTCAGATTTCTTGATGAATTTCCCGATTTTTCATCAATTTGTTGACGAATACATCATCTTATTCACCATTTTCTGTGCTTTTCACTAGATTTCTCACCATTTTCGAGCAAATTATCCAGATTTTTTAACTTTTTCTATGATTTTCCAGAATTTTACCAAAATTTCAAAAAAAATTTGAATCGATTTTCTGAGCATTTCGTTGATCTTTTCAAACTTCTGAGTGGATTTTTGAAACTCGAGCTTTTTCCAAATATAAAAACTTTCTAAAAATAGAAATTTTCCAAAAATAACAACTTTCCAAAAATAGACCCTAAAAAATAGGGATCCCAGAATTGCCCAAAAGTGCCAAAAAAGTAGGTCCTAAAAAATAGGGGGCCCGGGGTGAGAAACCCTAAAAACTTGGAGGTGTCGGAATTGACCGAAATGACAGTCGATCTTTGTCTCCCAGGGCCTCTAAGCGTGATGGCGACGTTTATACAGTGATCTAGGCTAAAACTCATTTGCTTGACTCAGGTGACCATTCAAAATTCAGACTCAAAACCCCCAAACGAAGAGTAGACAAAAGAGGCACACGAAAGCAAAACCCTAAAAAGCAAACAACAAGGGTCCCCATTTGCAATGGGGCGAGGTGTGAATTACGTCACAACAGGACCCCCCTTCAGATGGTGATTTAGTGGCTAACTGATTTATTGTATCTTTGGATGTGATGCTTCCTCTCACCCAGCCGCATGTAAAAAAATGGAGTGTGCAGTAGTGACTACAGACTAGTATGTGACCTAGTCACTACAACTGACTGTTGGTTGCCTCGCCAAAGCACTCGGACTGCTGAGTGGATGCACAATGATGAAGCAATTTCAGCTTCTGGCATTGGTTGGCCCCTCTCAAGGTGGTGCAACAGTAAAAAGATATCGATGACCACTAGGCTTCCTGGAAACAATAGATTGCTGGCAAAACTCCAGTGCTGACCTGAGAAAATTGAACCAAATTCAATTTAACATAGCAGTCCCAGAGAGGAATGGTTTAAACAAGAGGAAAGCATTTCTGTTCTGACCTTAGACGCTGCAGTGGAGGGGTTTCATCCTCAAATGCATGATCAGTTGAATTCAAACGAGCAAATTGTGAAATGAAAGTTGGATGGAACATTACGAAAGAATAGGTTGGTACATGTATCTTCCATGGATTTGGGCCCATGGGCCAATTTGGTGCCCAGATTTGAATTTGAATATGTATATAAATGTCAATAATCACTTTTTAATGGAGGGCCTGTGGTGTTGAAGTTGGCTGAAAGGAGGAGACATGACATGTACAAAAGCACTGGCATATTCATTTTTTATTCTAGCTCACATCCGAATTTTTCATTCTTGTTTGTTTTATGATATGATTCCATTTCCATATATTATTTTGCTGTTGACCACATTTTTGATTTATAAATTACACTTATGATTTATAAATTCAAATCTACAATAGTGGCAGCACTGTGAACCCAAATCGAGCTTATAAAAGTTTACCACCTCAGAACAGTCTTAACACAACTAACATCTAGCAAAAGATACGCATAGATTACCATAAATATAAAATATATACAAGTTGCATTTTAGAACAACAAAATTTATTATATATCTGCCAAAAAAATTGCTCGTCATGTCCATGAGATGGTGCAACCAGAATCTAAGTGAAAACAAAAATACAGGGGAACATCAGAAAAATGCCATCAATGGACTCAAGTTGTAATGTTCCATTTTCGAAGTTAGTGGATAACATTACGTTTGACATATTAGTGGCAAATTATATCATTATCGCTGGGAGCATATCGATTTTCAAACATTTGCATAGTCATTTGGAAACGTTGGGATTGTATGGTATCAAAGATTGGAATTATAGTCTAGCACCGCCAATTGATGTTCACTAAAGCTTTCCTATATTGGAAGATAATATATAATAATAAATCGATACTATTGGCTTTTAATGGATATGAGGGGATCGACATAATACGTTAATGCATAAGGACAGCGTGGAGTATGTGTCACGGAGGCACCATTATATTCCCGACTATTCAATTGCTGGACATGGTAACGATTAAAGGATGCCTAGATTCCGCCGTAACCATTGTGCTTCATCGTAGTTGATAATGTATGTTCTAACGAAAGCAACAGATGATTATCTGATGTCAACCTCTTCGTTTAAGAGTGCGGAGAAGAGTGGAAGATGTAATTAAGTCCATTCGTAGTATATTAACCCTCTCCACAGTATGGGTATCGACAACTTTTCCAAATACTGAGAATAATAATACGGAGACCACGATATAGAGATGCAACCATGGATGGATCGATTCATCAGGCCGGGCTTAAACATCACACACTAAGCTGACAGATTAGTGTGTGGTCCCTCTTTACCGGTACCTCTTTCCCGTTTCCGTTTCCACCCACATTGAATTGGTACAGTGACTGTTCGTTTCCACCCACATTGAATTCGTACCATCCGTCAGCTCCATACATATAATGGCATTGAGTTGCCAATGGTGTTTTACTGTCACATCTTTTATTTTAAACTCTTCAATAAAACAGTTCTTATGGTATTTAATGTTAATTATGTACAGAGAAAAAAGTATATTATTATTGATTGATTTATGAATTTGGTAGTGTAGAGAGAATACATAGTTTAATTTTCATGCGAGAATTTCTATTTATTGTTTTTTTTCTTATATATGATTTTAATTATTTTTAAAAATATTAGTATTTAATATTTGAATAATTTTTTATTTTAATAAGTGTAACAAATATTATTTATTTATATATTGTTTTTAAAGTTTCATTTATAGAGATTAATATATATTATATTAAATAATAATTATGCATATATAAAATATATTAGTACTGATTTATGAATTTGATATTGTAGGAAAATTAAAATATAGAGTTTTTAAAATTCTAGTTTATGTATATAGAAAGTTTACTTTTATTTAATTTTTAATTTTGTTATGTAATTTATAGTTTTATTTTTGAATAATATATCATTTATTATTTTGGTTATTATTTTGTTGTGATTTTACTTTGAAAATTGCAATAAATATTAAATGCTTATATGCTACTTTTTAAGAATTTTAGGTATAGATATTGATATAATTTTTTAAAAAATTGGTATCTTCACATTTAAAAAATAAATATTAACATTTTTCCTTTCTATTGTCATTGTAGGTAACACTTCTTAATTTAAACAAAATAGTCAAGTCAAACTGATTAATAAATCAAATTTAGATAAAAATTTGAGTAATTGAAGGATATATATATATATATATATATATATATATATATATATGATACTATGACAATTTTGACTTTCTAGATAATTGATGTATTGTGATAGAGAATCAAACTTAAATATAAAAATATAGATAAGTGTTTAAAAATATGCGATAAATTTATCTTGATATATATCCTACTATCAATTGGGTTTCATTATGTGGCCTAGTCTAACACTATGCCTTGTTATAGAGATTAGTCCATGTGATGTAGCTAGAACCTCTTTCACATATAAAGTCTTCTTAATCTACTTACTTTTGCATTTGGTCTTATCTTTGAATAAGGGGTTCTTAGATGATTAGTGAGGCATGCTTTAAGATGGGTAGACTAATTTTTGGCTTAAGTCCTCAGATAACAGCAAGAAAAAATCATTTAGAGAAAATCTAGTGGTCTTCACTTCTTGCAAGAACAGAACATCAAGAGCTAGTTACTTCTGATAAATATTTTGCACTAAAAAATTATAGGAGATAAAATTCATTGTGTGGAATCAAACAATATGTTGTCACTATTTGAATCCTAGAGAGAGGAATGACAATTCTACAAAAAATTTAAAGTGAAACTACCCAACTGAATATTGGAAATACATGTTATTCAATTCTAAATAGCATACTCTCCCTCTTCTAGCCACCTAGTAGGGAAATGAGACTATTTCAGAGGCCTAGGAGATGAGGGAGATAGAATACACTCTTTTAGCTAAGAATATAAAATCATCAATAGGTGAGGCATTCAAGAAAATATTAGCTTAAAAGAGATCTCAATTGAGGGTGAGATAACTTCTGTCACCTTCTTTGAAGGGTGCAAAATAGTACTAGGCTACACTTTTGTAGTTGAATGATCTAAAGTGGTTTGAGATTTATCCTATTAATCACCAAGACCAACACTTTTTACTTTATATTGATAGATCATTGTTCATTTATCCTCAAATTTTGATGACATGGGAAACATTGTAGACCAAGAAATATTGACTAATCAAGGATGTGATTTTGACATAGGGAGCTTCCAAATGATAATATTTAATTTTGTGCTTTATAGATCAACATTGAAAAATGTGTTGGTTAGATTAAGGTAAAGCACACATTGGGTGTGAAAAATGTTACCAATTTAAAATTCTAAAAATTCTTTAGGATCATTGATGAAGTCAATCTCAACAAAAGAACACTAATGTGGATGAGTTTGATAAAATATATCAAGCTTAACACAAATGATATTCCCTAGGGAGGTGGCAATAGTATGTAAAAATTTATAGCATGGAAGGAGTAAACTCAAGAAGTTGAGCCAAAATAGAACATGAAGTTTCTTCTCATCTAATATAGATCAAGATCTCACATCTAGGACTTAAAGGCCAATAAAAGAGACAAGCATAGCAAGGAACATGTTAAAGGATAACATTAAAATGGATAGCCTCAACAAAACAAAAAGGAACCCTTTAGTGAGGTTCTTGATGGTTTAACGATGGACCCCATTGTGCGGTCCATTCTTAGTTGTCCTAGTCCTAGAGCATGCTTTTAGGGGGAGTGCGTCCAACAAAATACTATACTAAAATGAAATTATCAAGTAATTTACAAGAATTATCAAACTCAACAATGAATAAAAATAAAAACACAAAACGTGTGCATTGTCAAATACCTTCAAGACAAATTTCTAGGATTTTTTGTTTGATAGAGCCATTGTATAAAGTCATCAAACTATCAACACCAAAATGAACTAGTAGATTAAAATAGTCTCATTTCCCTACTAGGTGGCTAGAAGAGTGATGCAGGAGCATCCCTAGTTGCAAGCAATCTTGCATCAACCAAAAATATCTACATTCATGTTTTCTTGCATTTCAGTAGTTAGCTGTGAGGACCCAGTCTCAGTATTTCATACCGCATTATACCGTAGTGTTACATCAAAGCTCACGGAGCAGGATATATGATCAAGTCATGGTGACATCTACATCATATCCAACATTCAAGTGTTTTGGAGATTCCAGTATGAAGTTATCGCTAACAAAATATCAATTGTAATTGGATAGAGAGCATTCATAGATGAGTCTTGGCTTTTCAAGTGTGCAGACCCATTCTGTAACTTGCGAAGCTTAGGAAACCATTTCATAAGGATGCACATTCATCGAGGAACCTTCGTTCTGATCCACATCATGTTTTTCTAGGGATCAAGGAAAAATCATATGTTTTGGCTAACCTTCACACATTTCATCAACTTTGGGGTTTGAGACCTCTTGAGGTTGACTAGAGCTAGGAAATGATATATCTAAGCATTGTGTAGTTGCATTAGGTAGTAAGCTATTGATAGAGAGATTCTGGTTCACATTGTATTTTATAGGCTTAGTGTCATATCTTTTTGTAATCTATAAGTCGGAAGGCAGGGCATGTTGCCAGTGAATAATTGATCATTATAAATACATGTTTGATTATTATTTCAATTCTTTGAGTTTATGTTGTGTTTACTCTTGCTACAAGGTTGGACAGTCCTATTCCTGGACCCTCCATCCTTGACTGCACCAAAGAGGGAGATTCCCCATAAATGGTCCAGTGAAGTGAGGGTTACTTTGGCTTTAATACCTAGACCTCAAACAACCTATATATATGACCATGAGCTTCCACATACTTACATGTATATCACAAAACCCATTAGTATTTTTCACAACATAACCCTAGGTAACCTTCAATTATTTATATTAAGTGATCTACCGGTAAGTGGTTAGCCCCATGAAGTTACTTGCCATACACCTTAGATATGAGATAGTGGGCTACAAGATGATCCTAAACCTTTGTAGTTAGCACTTTGAAATAGTGGGCCGACACTATATACAAATTTGATAAGTATATTGATGAACTCATAGCTATACACAACTTGTTGTGCCTTCCCCTTTATCCCTACTTGTGTGTAGTTTCTGCTAAATATGATAACATTTTTACTTACAACTGATATTTGGCATAATTTCATCACAAATTATATTCTCAGTACAATAACAACTCATAATATTTTAGAGTATTCTTCCAAACTTGTGTTTTTATTAGTTGTTTACCTAGTCCATCATCTTCTCAGATCTCAAACTTTAGATGTAAATTTCTCCTAATCTAGGTAAAAATTGTCAATCTTGATAGAAATTTCAATACATAAGGTATTTGAATTATAAGAAAAACGAAGTATGGGGCCAACTATTACCCCTGCTATGGATTTTCTTGTTACAATTATCTCTTTGAGCTAATCAATCTACCATATAACTCCATCTATCTTTCTTTAGGGGGTTAGGGATAAATTTTACCCATTTTCATGGATTTTCCCATTACACTCGTCTCTTTGAGTTGGTCAGTTTTTTATATAGCTTTGATTGCTTATTTATTTGGTTACACCTTTCTCTATTACAATAGGTCACCATTCTCAATACCAACTAGATCCACAAGAGCGCATTGTCTCTCTCAATGATTTCCTTGAGCACATACATATAAAAAGTATTTATCAACTTTGAAGATAAGATCTTCCTAAATCTCCCTTTAAATGGATCAACTACTCTCAGGTGTAGACGAAGGCCAAACTTCCTCTCCTATATAGTAGGTTCCTTCTTCCCCAATTAGGGTGGCTCGTTATGTCCCCTTAAACTAGACATTCCTAAATGTGGTAGTAAAATCTTCCTAATTAGTGGAGCAAGGGAAATTAAAAATTTACATTCTATCAAATTCCCTATGATTAAAAAATCTACCTAGCATCTTTTCACATGGATAAGGAAGCCCTTTAGTCGTTTTAGTGGTTAGATGAGACTTTCCCACTCCTCACCTAGTTAGAATTTCATAAGGAATCCTTAATCCACTTTGGACCTGGTGCTTGTTGTAGTGTCCCTCCAGTTTCGACACTTGGTTTTAGTTTGTCTTTGTTCAGTTGATAGTTGCTTATGATACTTTGTTGGTTGTTTTCATTTATGAATCCGACATTATGTGGATTTTATATTGTGGATGATTCATTGGATATTGTGATTATGTTGTTTTTATACTACGTGGATGATACATTGGACATCGAGATCATTTGATTATGTTTGTGTGATGTAATTATGGTAGACATGTGTGTGACATGGTTCATGTTATTTCTGAGTTTTAATGTGATTATCATGATGTGATTGATGTTTATGATATATTGATGCTTGTCAGTCCTAGTGAAGAAGATAGTGTAGCACTACTCACTTGTGAGTACCCTATTACGCTGCGATTATTCTTCACGGTGTGTTTTCCGATATGTGATAATATGTTTAACAAAGTGATGTTTTATGCAGTTACAGGTACCGAGTATTGGCTCCACCTACTTTTCAGGTCTGAGCGTAACTTAATCCAATGAAATAATGTTGATTCGAAGATAGTGTCAGGTCCTTGTTTAACCATCGTTCTTCATTGAACGAGTATCCAATTGTCGCCTGTTGTTGTGTGTTGTTTTGTCTTGTCGTGTCAATTTTGTTTGTGTTAATTTATTTGGAAATTAATCATTATTTAATTTAGTTAAATGGCTTATTTGTTAATATATTTGATTAAATGTAAATTTTTTTTAATATTAGATTAAATATTTATAAGTAAGGTTTGATTTATTGAAAATAAATTAAACAAGTAATTATTTAAAGGTGAATGTGAATTCTTGTGAAAAGTTAATATTTTAAAAGAGTTTATTTTCAATAAGTTAAAATATTTGAAAACAAGACTTGAGGGAAAATATCTTAGATATTTAATAATTATAACTACATGAGCAATTTTAGGAATGCATGATTACAATCAGTTAAGTTGTAACTTGAGGTAATTAATTGCATTAATAAGCCTTTAGGGGTTGCAATTTCATTCACGGCATTTCTCGGAAGGAATTTCCATGACAACAACTTTAAGGAAATTTTTGCACGACAATTCTTCTGAAAAAGTTTTTACGACAATAGGTTTGGAAGAAGATTGCACAACAATTTTATTTAAGAGTTAATTTGGGAAAAAGAAATTGTGTGGATTTCTTCAGCAAGTTCTGGTGTTTAGTACGGGAAATACAGAAGCTTCAAATTTTTGTTTTCGGTTCAGCTATCAAGCTTAACCAGGTTTGATCTTCTTATGATTTTGCATGTTTTTGAATGAAATTTCTGAATAATATTATGTTTGAATTTTGCTTTATTACTTTGGAAAACGTCTAGTTTGTCAGTGGAATAGAATAACTCAGCCAAACCTGTATACACAACAAAGAAAACAATTAGAAAAGTATTCAAATTTAAAAAGGGAATAAGAGATTCTATGATTTTCATTGATTACGTCAATCCTGATTCTTTACAGCTAATTGTACAGAGTCACCTTTTTTAGGTTTGTATCCTGTATGTGTCTAATGAAACCTGAAGTTCTTTTCTGTTTTATCTGAGTAAATCTTTTACCATGCCAGATCTGGAAGCGGCTTTGTATGCTCTTTAGGTTATCGTTTATTTTTATTTTTCTTTAAGCAACATAAGCTTTAAGACAGGTTCACAACCTTTTTGTATTGAGAGCTTCCTTGATGATTCATTTCGTGTGTATTCTCCAGCCATATTATAGAGGGAGTTATACACAGATGAGCAATCCATCTTCATAAGTAGTCAAGATTTCTGGATAAAACTGTGTGTTGTTTTTTTTATCAACGTTTTGGATCATACTCCATGATCCATCATCAGGATGATTAGCAGATAGAGAGAAGTCAAGATGATTAGCAGATAGAGAGAAGTATGATGGATCATGGAGTATGATCCGAAACGTTGATGAAAAAAATAACACACAGTTTTATCCAGAAATCTTGACTACTTATGATAATGGACTGTGGAAACATAATGTTATTAATCCATCTTCATTTAAAAATGCCATGCAATTTTTGTGTATCTCTTCTAAGCACATGTTTGGCAGAGATTCGACGTTGGTTCCATACCAGGTCGACATCTGAAACCTCTTCAATGTTCCTCTTCATTTGATTGCTATGCAAGTTCTGTTAGTATTACCGGCGCTGATTTTTCTTACTTGAAATCCACTGTGCTCATCCTACAATCATCTCTTAAATCAACTAGACTAATGCTTGGCACCGTTCCTGTATAGCAACATGCTGGAGACAAATCATATTATAGACAATATTTAATCCATGTTTCTTGTGGCTTATATATATCCCAGTTGCAGCATTTGAAAACTAGAGTATTATTATACCCCTGCTGCTAGTTAATAATTTTCATAGCAGACTGGAAACAATCTTCATTTATACCAAACTTAGCCTGGTGAAATCACCATTTTATATACTTAATCTTTTAAATTGTGAAGTCGCCCAATCTACAGCCACGTTAGAGTCAATTCTAGTGCATATAATATGGCAGAAATCCATCAATTTGGACTCTGGAATTGATCATGAGCAACAGATGATCTGGCAATTTAATGTTTAGAAAATTATTTTCTCCTTGACTCGCATACGATATTGAATCTACCTTTGTCAATTATTTTTTGTCCTGAATGCTTTGCTTCACTCATAGTATTTGAAAATAGAATGATGTAGAGGTTTGAGAAATCTCTTTGATTCCATTGTCGACCTGTCAAAGTTGTAGCACTTTTACATAATCAAAAATTTTAAAGGTTTAAATATGTTTCCTTATCCCCTGATTCCATCCGCTGCCTGTCACTGCAACCGCACTTGAGCATGTTGGGTGTAAAGATTTAAATGGTCTCCCTGAATTTTATTCGCACCTCACCCATAGGCAGCGCCTGAACATTGTAGGGCGTATAGATTTAAGTGACCTTCCAGATTCTTTACGCAATCTGTCACATCTGCTACACTTGAAACTTGGTAGGATGTATGGATTAAAATAGCCTCTCTAATTTCATTCGCACCTATCACGTCTGCAACACATGAAAACATAATGATGATAAAAGTTTAAATAATCCCTCTGATCTCATATATTGATTCTTTGAGTTTGAGTTTAATTTAGTTATCTGTAGCTTAAAGTATCGGCGTTATGGAAGGTTTGTAACATTCTTGTTAACTCCGGTGTCTTCCTAGTCTTGCGCCATGCAATTATCATAGCCATTTAATTAAGAAGTCTTCAATGTGTATTGCCTATTATTCTGATGTGCACTGTCTGTCTTTTTGATATAATGGTAAATTTGCTGCTTTAAGTTACAGTATAGTTACAATTAAATTGTCAGTTTTTTTTTTCCATGCATTTTGTTAAGTAACTAATACTTATGCAAATGTCGTAGTTTTTGTCTTATTCCGAATTACTAGAGTTATAACAATATTTAAATTGAAGGCGAATAAGGTGGCTCTAGAGGGCTGCGAGTAAACTGGTTATATTTATTTTGAGTTTATGATGTCGTTTTTAGAATAAACATAGCTCTTTCTATTCAATTCTCACTTCTAGTCATTTTGTGTATTATATTTAAAAGGCGTAGTGGTGGCTTAATGTTTTGTTTGAGTTCCTTACGATTTGTCTTGAATTCTTCCTGTGAAAAGCATATTTGTTTCATTATATGTTTGGTGGTAATAATTCTATTCTGTCAATGTTTAATTATATATGTGATGGTATGTTTATATATATATATATATGAATTTATATTTACATACATATAGCTTATACCAAAGAAATAATTATGTCCTTACAAATAATCAATTAAGATAGGTATAAATGGTGATAATCAATAAAGGAATGGACTTATTTATAAATAGTGGAATTGAAGGTTATGTAATTTGGGTTGCTAGAGAGGTAATTTGGTTATCTTTAATTAGAAAAAAAAAGAGAGCTGATTGTTTTATGAATATGTCACAAATAAACTACTTGAATACAATTGTTATTTTAGCAAATAGTTAACAGAGTAAAATCAATGATAAATAACGAATAACATAGAATGTGAAAATATTGTTTGAAGTTAACAAAATGAAAGATTGTTTAGAATTATGAAAATAAATAGAAAGAATATTTAAGGTATGACTGAAAGCAATTATAATTGTAGTTTTGGATTAGCTATTAAAATTGTAATTTGATTTGTTTTAAAAGCTATGACTACATTTGGTGTAAAGATAAATGTCTTTGAGGGATGTTGATTAGATATCTTAGGAGTGAATGATGATTTTGCTTGACAATGCTTATATATGAAGGACCGATAGGTATTTTGGTACAAATGTCTTCTTGAGACCCATATGTTCTTTTAAAGAACTGTTGATTTAATGGAGTTTTGCAATTTTGGCATAGGATTTGTTATGGTCAAGACATGCATGTTGTTTATGTTACCTTTGTGGTGAAAGAAAATATAATTTTTTATGTCTTGGACAAAATGAGATTATACCCTATTATGATTTATGCTTGTTGACTATCTTATATGTTAGTTTTATTTGCAAAAGGAAAAGTGGATTTCGTTAGGGGCCGAAACCCAAAGTGATGGCCAGGGTAACCTATCGAAAGTTATTAATTTAGTGAAAATGTTAATAATTGTACTTGGGATTCATTAATTAAATTCAGATAAATAAATGCCTCACCTAGTGCCTTAATGCTCATTTAGATTAAGGGCAGGTTGAGAAGGCCTAGAATGGCATGTCGTCTACCTTGTCTTTCTAAAAGGTAAAATTTCAAATCCACATGAGTATGTCTAAGGGCCGGGAATCGGTAGAGATAGCCAGGGTGACTTTGGAAGAGGGCCGGTAGTCTAGGAAGATCCACTAGGGTAACTTAGAACAACTATGTGATGACACTCTGTCTTGAAGCATGATTGTAGTCTCTTGTGTAGAGTTAACTATTATATTGTGGTCGTCTATGGTAGCATAAGTTGTGAATGTTACAGTTTGATGTGCTCATGTCGTTATGTGTAGTCAGCCATGTAATGTAATGTATGTTCTTGGTTGTTTGTTTGATTGACTTCTGGATTTGACATTATCTCCTAGCATGGAGGGAGTGGACCTTCGGGTTCCACACGGTTGGGTGGAAACCGTGCTATACCTTTATTGGACTCTCTTACAGATGAAAATATACTTGCAGCTAGTTCTTGTTACTTCATTGATCGTGACAGTGGATGCAGAACATGTTGTGGACATGAATGTTGGATATGATGAGATCATTACCCTTATTGTATATTTACCTCATGTTCATGAGTGTACTCATTGTAACATCATAATGGTGTATTGAGATTTATGAGAATCTCATTGGATGTTATCTGATTATATAAATGTCTTGACTACATAAGTTTTTTTGAAAAGTGGATCTTTCATGAAAGTGTTTTGTACTAGTGTTTCATGACCTATATATTATGGTGTGCTATTTTTAATTATTATGTTTAAGTAACGACATCTTGGAATCCTTAAGATGTTTGTTTATTGAATGACTTTAAAAATATATATATATTCGGATAATTCGCTACTTAATGCATTATTTTAATGGATTCCTTGGTGAGGCGTTACACTTGTGAAAACTTTATTAATGCCCTACTAAAATATGCCACACATTTTTTTCAAAGGAATATTGAGTTTGAAAAATTGACCAACCAAACATGTGGCTTGAAGGAATCATTTTTTGTATTCATTTCATCAATTGTCTGAATGAGGTTTTCTGAGTAGAGTTTCTCATGTTTAAACTATATTTCTATTGTGATGCTCTAGCCTTGTTGCAACTTGCATGAGACAAATTGGTAGTCCAACATAAACTAGCCATCTCCTCCTCTTTCAAAACTATAAAGGAGACATTGGATAAATGAACTAAGCTCCCCACAATTCATAATTTCTTATGAAGTGATAGTAGAGAAAAAGGGCAAGGGACTATGTTAGAATTATGACCAAAAATTGGAAGTGTCTAAAATTTATCGAGAAACACTAGTATCTCATTGACTATACTAAGTACCTAGTGACTAAGGAGTTTTTAGATGTAGAGGATGGGTTGGTTAAATGACACTAAAATTTAGGATGTCAATGTTGAGATACTAGTAAGTTAGTGGAAATAGAGGTGTTGCAACATACTGTGGGACTTGAGATTCTTATTCATCAAGTACTTAAATAACTAGCCTTGCAAATAATGCTAAAAAAAGGGTCCTACTAACCAACATGGTAGCCTAAGAAAAATAAATAAATAGGGATTGTAAGCAAATTATAAAACTCTAGCAACTTAGAATCAATTTTAGGTTTAAAGGATATTACAAGGGCCCATTAACCCTCCTCCTCAAGTTCAATCTAAAAACAAAAAAAGAGGAAATTGTGGTATTCAACACCAACATGTTCCATAAATTGAGCTATTTCAAGGTTTTCTTTAAAATTTGAAAGGTCTAGTGGAGGCCTTAGCTTGAAATACTTAACTACATTCCCATTGGGCCATAGGGGTGATTCCAAAGAAATGGAGGTCAGATGTGAAATGATGGTTCAAAATGATAGAAAAATGAACAACCCCTTCTATTTTGAAGTGTCCAAGGTGTGCTTGATCCTTTAGAGACCCACATGTCACTACTACAAAATTGGTTCTATCATCGAATCATTTATTCACAATATTTCTAGAAGATATCTTTCTATTATGGAAAATGAAGTGTTGGTCTCAAACTCAAGTTTATTTTTAATCCACCTCTCATGCCTCATGAATAAGTGGTTAAAGAATAATCCAGGAGGATATTTTTCACTAAATTTTCAAGTGTCTCAAATGCTCCAAAATTCAACATCATCATGAAGAGCTCAAAAATTTGAATCCAACGCAACTTGAATGGGGTCAAAAGGAGCTCGTACGCTCAAGTTATGGCCAGTCAAAGTTTAGTCAAATGGGTACTTAAGGCCCATCAGAAAGGCAAAAAAAAGATCAACTCATAATCGGTCGGAACTAGCGTCAAATCAAAGATATCGTCGATACGAGCCCAATGCCACTTATTTTGCCAAAATTTGAGTTCGTACTAAGGTTGACTAGGCTATACAGGTGCTGACGTTAGCATGACATTAACATGCTAACTCAGCAGACCGTACGATGATGTGGCAGTTGATGTGGCACAATACAACAATGTGGACCAATTAGAGAGTGACATGTGGCATCCATATGACAAGGTGGCAGCCGAGTAGTTGGGTGACGTGTTAGGTGACTATGTTTGCAACAAATCACATGGTGACATGTGGCACCTTCTCAATGTGCCACATGGCACCCCGTCAGTGTGCTCCTTCGGCCGGGTTGTTGAGTTTTTTGATAAAAGAGTCAGTGGGGGTTGAACTTCCCACCTATCATGCCAAATGGTGTGCCTTAATTGCTAGACCACTGCCCGCACCATTAACTATATTAGGTGTCAGTTTGTTTTGACACATAAACTGTTGTAGTTTGGCTAAAAAAACATGGCCGATGGGGGTCGAATTGTTGACCCACCAGCCACCAAAAGGTTTGCATGTTGTTACACCACCAAGCCATTCAAATATTTATATGGTGGTGGTTTATTTTATCCTATACTTCAAGTCGAATACTTAACAAATAAGACCCTAGTAAAAACCACCCCTAACAAATTAAACCAAAGTGATGTGAAGACAAAGGGGATTATAGGACGAGTATTATTCTTGTAAAAGGGGGGTTATTTTATTGTTTTGATGGTTAAACCTTATTAAGGCATATTTTATGTATAAAAAGGGGGGTGTAGGTTCTTTGAAGTTCATTAGGTGATGAGAAGGAGAGAGCGTCTTGAAGACTTTGAAGCCATTTTTATGCAACAGAAGAGTGTTATGCCATTGTATTGGAAGGGAATGGTCTTGCAATGCAATTCTAATCCTAATTTTTGGAGCATAATCAGATCGGTCACTCCGTTGGAGAGGGGCCCATAGATGTAGCCATTCGACGAACTCCATTATCAATTGTGTTATGTCTTCTATCTCATTTTTCTCTTTCTTTTTGTTCATCATCTTTATCATACTATGTTCATTTAAGCATTTCTGTTATGTTTATTCATTTAGAAAGCTTTGAATTCATTGTTGTAAATTTTAAGCATTCTTTAAAGCAATTGTCATAGATCCTAAATCAGATCAAGTTTGATATTAGAGCTTTGTATGACTAGTGTTGCAGAAGTGAATGCCAACACTGTCTAGGATTTGACAAGGCGAAGGCAAGCTTGAAGAATATAATCCTTAGATCAAAAGACAAATAGCTGATCCACCATCACAAATGGAAGAAATAGGAGGTGGATAGAGTTCAGAGCTTAATGAAAAGGCTTTTCAACGATCCTTTCTTGACATGAAGGCTATGGTGGAAGAGCTTTATGTAGACAAGAAGAAGTGCGAAAAAGGAGAGTCTACGAGATCGCAAAGACAAGAAGAAGTAATCCAAAGATGATGAAGAACCTCCAAAATCTCCTCCATCTTTATCTTCTTCTTCTACTACTTCTTCTTCTTCCCCTTCTTCTCCTTCCTCTTCTTCTACTACTATTAATCCTTTTAAGAGAAAATCTAAGCCTGTCATCAAATTGGATGTAAAATTTGAATTACCTAAGTACTGTGGGGAGTTAAATGCCGAAAAGTTAGATGATTGGGTATAGCAAGTAGAAGTGTATTGTAGGATTCAAGGCCTAGTAGATGATGCTTCTAGGATCTAGTAGGCCACTCTCTAGTTGGGAGGTACAACTCTCACCTAGTGGGAGAGTAAGACTCGGGAATAAATTGCTCGCCATGGTAATGTCGGTATGACTTGGATGGAATTTGTTGCTGCCCTTAAAAATTAGTTTTACCCTTTAGGTTATATGCAACAATTAACCATGAATTGGCAGACCTTTAGGCAAGGTAAGGGGCAATCTGTACAAGATTACACCCATGAGTTTAGGAAACGAGCTATTGCTTTAAATGTTCCGTTGTATAATTAGGATACTCTGCTTAAGTACATAGGTGGGTTGCATTCTTACCTAAGACATACTGTTCTAATGTTGAGTCCTAATAATCTGGACGAAGTATTTTTCCAAGCCACTCATTTAGCTTCAAGGGGTAAGAACACTTTTAGTGATAATTTCTCAAAGAAACCATCTAAGTCTAAGGGTAAGCATAAGGCTAAAGAAAAAGGAAAAGACAAGGGAAAATGGAAGAAGACAACTATAGTAAAGGAGGGTGATAAACCCACATGCTCACATTGCAAGAAAGAGGGGCATGATGATTCAAAGTGTTGGAAGCTGGATCCAGAGTTAAGGCTGAAAAAATATGGAGGCAATAGAGGCAAGCAAAAGACTGTTGCAGTGATTCAACAAGATCTTGGATATGACTCTGGGGATGAGACAAAGATTGTTGTTGTTGGGATCTAAGGTAAGGGGAAAGGTATATCTCTTAATTTTGATACAAGTTTCTCCAATGCAAGTGCAAGTACAAGTAAAGAATCTTCTCCTAAGGCTGATAAGCAAAGAAATGAATTGTTTCACATTTAGGTTGTAACAAAGCATACTAAGGTTGACACATTGTTTGATACGGGTTCTCAAGTCAACTTAATATCTGAAGAGGTGGTAAAGAAACCCAATTTGGCTACAACACCTCGTCCAAAGCCATATCCATTTGGATGGGTTTGCAATGATGCTCAACTACAGGTAACGAAACAATGTAAATTGAGATTTGCTATCACTACAAACTTTTTTGATGAGGTAGAGGTAGATGTAGTTCCTTTGGATATTTGTGGGCTTGTGTTAGGGAGTCCTTATCTATATGACAAAAAAACAATCTTTTATAGGGGGAGAATAAGTAGCATCTTTTTAAGGATGGGATAGAATACATTGTACGTGCACATAAGGTTAATCTTGTACTAGTCAATGTTGGTCAAATGAAAAGGTTGGTCAGTTCTAGTAAGAACTTTGTATTAATGCTTGTAAATGCTAAAGAAGATGATAAATCTAAGGCATTCAAGGGGTGTGATCCAAAACATAAAGCTGAATTTTTCAAAATTGTATCTACCTATGATGACTTGTTTAAGGAACCGAAGGGTTTGCCACCCACAAGAGAGATGAAATCCAATTACAGCAAGATGTGCCACCTCCTAACATTGACATGTATCATTTATCAGTTATGTAGAATGAGGAAATCAAAAATCAAGTTAAGGAGTTGGTTGAGAAAGGAGTCATTCGTCCTAGTACATCTCCTTGTGGTTCTTCAATTGTGTTGGTTCCAAACAAAGATGAGACTTGGAGAATGTGCATCAACTACAAAGCCCTCAACAAGATAATGGTAAAGAACATGTATCCTCTTCCTAGAATAGATGATTTACTCGATCAGTTGAAACATGCAATTTATTTCACTAAGTTAGACTTGCGTAGTGGATATCATCAAATAAGAATTGTAGAAGATGACATTTGGAAAATTGCATTTAATACAAAACAAGGACTGTTTGAGTGGATGGTCATGCCCGTTGGGCTTTGCAATGTACCAACTACCTTCATGCATGTCACGAATGATGTCTTTCATCCTTTCATTGATGATTTTGTCATAGTCTATCTAGATGATATTCTTATATTTAGTCAAACTTGGGAAGATCATTTAAGTCATGTAAATAAAGTTTTTGATGTATTGAGAAAAGAAAAACTCTATGTAAAGATGTCTAAATGTGAATTCGCTAAGACTTCCTTAGTATACTTTTAGGCTATGTTGTAGGAGGTGGTCAATTGAAAGTAGACCCTGCTAAGGTTGAAGCTATTGTAAACTAGCCTAAGCAAAGTACAATCACAAATGTCAAAAGTTTCTTAGGTGCAGTTCAATACTGGAGAAAGTTCATTGCAAACTTCTCTATTATATTGCATCTCCATTGCACACATTAACTAGTATGAAGGCAACTTTTCAATGGGGAGGTTCACAACATAAGGCTTTCAACACTTTGAAGGAAAAGTTGAGCACTGCACCAGTTATGGCTTTACCAAATCTACATCAACCATTTGAGATCGAGACAAATGCAAGTGGGTTTTCCATGGGAGCAGTACTCATACAAGGAGATAAACCAGTCTACTACCAATCTAAAACCTTTTTAGGAGCAGTAAGTAACTATCCCACTTGTGATAGGGAACTTTATGTATTAGTTTAGAGTGTTAAAAAATGGAAACACTACTTAATGGGGAAAGAAACTGTAATCCACATTGATCACCAACCACTTCAGTATTTGCACTCACAATCTAAACTGCAACAAAGTAGGAACTTTTAGTGGATGGGTTTTTTGGAATAGTTTCATTTGGTCATTAAGTATAAGAAAGGTTCCCATAACAAAGTAGCAGATATGTTGTCTAGGCCTCTTGTTATGAATGCTTTGATAATCCTTCAGAATAGTTTTATGGTTCATGAAAGTTTTTAGGAACAATATGCTAATGATGAAGACTTTAAGGAAATCTATTCAACTTTAATTGTAGGCAAACATGTAGAAGATAAAGATTACTATGTGTAGGATAAATTGTTGTACCACTCGGGAAAGTTATGCGTTCCAAAAGATGAACAAGTGCAGGTAATCAGAGAAGCTCACACCTCATTGATTACTAGACACTTTGGGGTAAGAAAAACATTGGCTTAGCTGCAAAAATATTGTTACTGGCCTTAGATGCAAGAAACAGTATCTAAATATATTATGGGATGTGTGATGCTTTCAACTAGCAAACCTAGTAACATGAAATTGGGGTTGTACACACCTTTACCCGTACCATCCCATCCATGGAAAAGTGTATCTATGGATTTTTTGGGGGTCTACCTATGTCTAGGAAGGGACATGATTATATGTATGTAGTAGTTGATTAGTTTAGCAAAATGTGTATTCTAATTCCTTGTAAGAAATAGGTCACTGCTTCATTGGCAGCTCATATGTACTTTCAATTTGTATGGGTTCATTTTGGGTTACCTACTTCTATTGTATTGGATCAAGATTCTTGATTCTTGGGGGAATTTTGGTCAACATTGTGGGGACTCATGGACACCAAATTGAAGAAGAGTACAACCTTCCATCCGCAGACCGACAGATAGATAGAGGTAGTAAACATGACAGTTGTGCATCTACTTAGAGGTTACTACAGTAAGCATCCTAAGTTGTGGGATGAGAGTCTTCATATAATGTGCAACATGCTTACAACCATGCGACACACTCTTCTACAAAAAGATCTCCTTTCGAGACTTGTTTCGGTTATCTACCTAAAACACAGATGGATTTTTCTTTTGGGAAAGATGATGTTGAATATGGACGCCATGATGCAGAGAAGGCTTTGAAGTTCATCCAAAAAATCCAAGCAATTCATTAGGAAATGGAAGCACAATTGGAGAAGAGCTAAGCAAAATACAAGCCTCACCATGATAAGCATCACAATGATCACCATTTTTAGGTTGGAGACAGAGTTTGGTTACATATCAGCAAGAAAAGAATGCAAGGTGAAGGAAGGAAGCTCAAGCCGATCACGTATTTGGAAAACTTTGTTATCAACTATGTTATGTCTTCTATCTCATTTCTCTCTTTCTTTATGTTCATCATCTTTATCATACTATGTTCATTTAAGCATTTCTATTATGTTTATTCATTTAGAAAGCTTTGAATTCATCATTGTAAACATTAAGCATTCTTTAAAGCAATTGTCATAGATCCTAAATCAAATCAAAAAAATTAATGCCTTTTCTTGTTGTTTTAACTTAAAGCAGTACTTTATGTTTCAACCTTCTCCTTGAGAAAATAAAATCTTATTCATTATACTAGGGAAAATATTAATTAATTAATAAGATTAATTTTATTATCAAATAATATACAAATAAAAATGATAATGGTAATTAAATCATTGAATAATGTTATTAATAAAAATAAATTATTTTGTTCATGTAAAATAACAATATTAAAATAGGACGGGAGAATGAGTCGGGCGTTCTGCAACTCAAGCTAGGGCATCTACGCCCTAGCTCTGTTTGAGCTTTCTTGTGCATGCGAAGGGGGGGCGTTTGGTGTCTGTAGGGGTAAGGATCAGAGGTGGCTCTGTTCGTTGAGTCCTGTTCTTGGCTGAGTTTCCGTTGTGCGTGTATTTGGTTCAGGCGCGGCTTTGTGCCCTTTCTTTTTGTAGAATCCTCTATTTTGTTTTGCGTGGGAAGTCTTATTCGTTGGTGATTCCTGTGTCTTGGCTTTTTTACCTTGGGGTCCCTGCCTGCCCACTGTTTGTGTTTCTTCGCTCTATTGCGCGGGTGGGGAAGATTGAAGGTGTGGGGTTTGGTGTTCGACAGTGCTAAGAGGAAGGGTGTAGGGAGGATTTCCCCACCCATCTTTGGGGTTCATGTTTTTTTCCCTGGGCATGATGGCCCACTCAAAGGGAGAGACGTTAGTAAGGAGCCCTCACTTGGACTTTCGGGCAGCAATAGGCTCGAAATTTTCAAGTCAAGGGATGAAGACCTTCGATAACAATCTGTTTGCTCAAAATATAGGGATTGTTGATTTGGGGTTATCTAATGGCGCACAGATCACAAAGATTAACGGTTGTCTTGAGAGGTGCAAGGAGAAGCCAAAACTGGTTGTTCCGTCTGAAATGATTGCTGAAGATGTTGAGTATTATTCAAATCACTCCTTATATTGTAAGTTTTTGGGGATGAGGGTTTCCTTGCAATTTTTGGAGGTTTGGGCCTAGAGGACATGGGAGCCAGAGGGGGAAATGGAGATAATGTTGCTGGCGAACAATTATTTCATGGTTACTTTTAATTGCATTGCTGATCGCAATAGGGTATTTGAGGGAGGCCCTTATTTTCATAATAAGGTAGGGTTGTTTATCAAGCCATAGCATGCAGGTTTTAACCCCACAAAGGAGCTTCCAAATCATGTCCCGGTGTGGGTTTGTTACCTGAGGTTCCCAGTAGAATGTTGTCGAGAGGATGTGCTACACCTTTTGGCCTCGGTGCTTGGAAAACCAGTTGGGACTTCATCGCAGACTTTGGGTAAAAAGGTAATGACTTTTGCATGCATTTGTGTTGAGATTGATCTAAGTAGGGCTTTGCCCGATGCAATAGATATGTGTGCGGGCTCTTATTCTTGGGTGCAACATTTGGACTACGAAACTCTTCCTTTTCGTTGTCGGCTTTGTCGAGAATATGGCCATTTGTAGTGGAGATGTCCAAGGTATAAGCCTGTGGAATCCCAACCTTCACAACCTACTAGCAATCTTCCTGAAACTGATAAGGGGAAGAGCATTTCTCTTGATGAGGTAGGTGCATCTGATGGTTTTTCCCAGGTCAAGACTCGAAATAAAAATAGGGGTCAAAAGAGGCCTTTTAAAGAAAGGCAAGATGAAGGTACCTTTAACAAATTTGAGGTTTTGGATGAGCTCAGCTAACAGGAGGTGAACCCAGTTTTGATCAACCTAGATCAAGGGCTTGAGGGCTTAGCTCAGGAGGATCTTGTTCTTGATTCTTCTTTGGATCCACAAAGGGATGATTGTCTACACATGGAAGCTGATCAACAGATGGTGGTTTCTGAGGTGTAGGCACCCTCGACCGTTGTTACAACAGTAGGTGAGGGTTCTTCTCTTCCTGGGCAGAACACTAGTTCAAACCCAGCTAAGAAGACCAAGCCTCCCCCCAAATTGGGCAACATGCAGAAGAATATTAAGAAGGGCGGGGCAGAGAAATTTGCTAAACCTGGTAGAAAAAAGGATGTGGAAAAGATTAAACTGGCAAGCGCGAATTTGGTGGAGTCAGGGTCAGTAAAGACTCTGGATTCTCTTTTTTCAAGCCCCTTGAAATGATTGTTCTGTCATGGAATGTACGGGGCTTGAACAATGGCCCTAGACAAAAAGTTGTTCATGATTTAGTTAGAAGTCAAGGTCCTTATGTCTTCTTTCTTCAGGAGACTAAGTTATCTATTCAGAATATGCAAGGTTTGGCACCTAAGTTGTGGAGGAGTGGGGAGTGTCAGTGCATTGGAGCTCATGGGGCTTCTGGGGGTCTAGCTTGTTTATGGAATCCACAGAGAATCCGACCTCTTTGGTGGATATCTTCTAAATCCTCTATGTCCATGATTGCTACTAGTTTTGAGACAGGGGAAGTCATTCTCTTTTCGAATATATATGCTCCTATAGATTTTCAGGGTAAACAAGGTCTGTGGTCTCATATCAGGCTTATCCGTAGCATGACGCCTTTTCATCCATGGATTTTGGCTAGAGATTTCAATGCTATTTGTGAGTTGGCTGAGAAGTGAGGTGGTATTGGAAGGTTGGAGCCCTCTGCGTTGCTGCTTCGGGACACTATCAATACCTTGAATCTTGTTGATATCAAACCCAACAACAAGCAGTTCACCTGGAACAATCGTCGGGTTGGTGATTTCTGCATTGCAGAAAGATTAGATCAATTTTTGGTTTCTTGTTACAAGGTTGGTGGGATGTGGTTGTCTTACTCTGAAATCTTGGATTGGAGAGGTTCTGACCACTGGCCTATTAAGCTTGTTATTGAGTCAACTCATGTGCCTCGTATGTCCTCTTTTAGGTTCCAACTCATGTGGTTGCAAGACCCTTCTTTGAATGCCTTTGTGACTAACTGGTGGAAGAAAGGGAGACCTGCTTATGGTACGACAATGTATTCCTTTGCTAAGTTACTCCAATATGTTAAATATGAGCTCAAACGGTGGAATCGCCAGTACTTTGGGAATGTCTTCCATGCAAAGGAAATGGCTCAGGTAGATTTGGATGGTATCATGAGGAGGTTAAGGGAGGATGGGGTGACGACTGAGTTGCTTCAGGACGAGGCTCGGGCTGTGAAAAATCTTGAAGAATGGGAGTTGCGAGAGGAAATGTATTGGAAATAAAAGGCTCGCATTGAGTGGCTTCAGGAAGGGGATAAAAATACAGCTTTCTTCTTCAATTCAGTGAAAGCCAGGCGACATGGTAATTCTATCTCTGGTCTGGTGAATGACAGGGGAGACCATTCTCAATACCAACTAGATCCACAAGAGCGCATTGTCTCTCTCAATGATTTCCTTGAGCACATGTACATATAAAAAGTATTTATCAACTTTGAAGGTAAGATCTTCCTAAATCTCCCTTTAAACGGATCAACTATTCTCAAGTGTAGACGAAGGCCAAACTTCCTCTCCTATATAGTAGGTTCCTTTTTCCCCAATTAGGGTGGCTCGTTATGTCCCCTTAAACTAGACTTTCCTAAATGTGGTAGTAAAATCTTCCTAATTAGTGGAGCAAGGGAGATTAAAATTTTACATTCTATCAAATTCCCTACGATTAAAAAATCTACCTAGCATCTTTTCACATGGAGAAGGAAGCCCTTTAGTTGTTTTAGTGGTTAGATGAGACTCTCCCACTCCTCACCTAGTTAGAATTTCATAAGGAATCCCTAATCCACTTTGGACCTGGTGCTTGTTGTAGTGTCCCTCCAGTTCCGATACTTGGTTTTAGTTTGTCTTTGTTCAGTTGATAGTTGCTTATGATACTTTGTTGGTTGTTTTCATTTATGAATCCAACATTATGTGGATTTTATATTGTGGATGATTCATTGGATATTGTGATTATGTTGTTTTTATACTACGTGGATGATACACTAGACATCGAGATCATTTGATTATGTTTGTTGTAATGTCCCCAATTTAGCCCTATGCTCTTCATTTGGTTTTAGCCTATTTCTGGGAACTCGTAGGCTAAGCAGAGGCTTGAATCAGGGTTTCCAAACTTCTTGGAGGACGTTTTCGTCTTTTTGCGGAGCTTACACTTGGAAATGTTGAACTTGGATTGCGGATTCCTTATGGGTTTTCTGAGAGCTTCGCGTTGGTGGTTTCGGTTTGGCATTCTGAGCACTTTCGAGAATTTACTATTTTTAGTAAATTCTATTTCTGGCAGTGGTCCTGTTGGCTTCGGCTCGGTTGGCTCTCATCTTCAGTATGTTCATTGGGTTCAATCAATCTTGACCTTGGGAAGCATTTTTGGTGAGATATCCAGTTGATTTTAAAATATTATACTTTAATGTTATATTTTATTATTGTGACCCCTTGGTCTAGTGAAACAACTTTAAGTTGTTCTTAAAAAGGGGACTTGGAAGGGTGGCGCCTCATGCTGATGATTTAATATTTTTCTTAAGGCCAAAAACAATGCTTTAAAAGAGGACGCCTTTTTATGAAGTGAAGATTTTAAAATAAATTAAAAAGTTAAATTGCCTTGAGAAAAGGGACGCCATCTTTGGAGGGAAAAGGAGTTACTTCAAATTTGAAAATTAGGGTTTCTAGAAGCTTCTGGAAAGTCATCACAAGTTTATAAAAGGAGGTCTTGGTCTTCATTTTCAACATTTGATATCTTGAGTATTGTTATGCTGCCGAAATGGTTGCTGGATTGCTTCGAGGAATGAATGCCTCCTAGCTTGGGCTCGACTTCGTGCTTGAGAGATAGCACCTAGTAGAGAGGTTTGCTTGTTTTGAGTGAATTTGTAGTGAGGTTTTGCATTGTTTTGATTATCTTGCATTTTGTAGCTGAGTACTTGCATTTCTATCATATTCTGGATGTTGCTGAATATCATAGCTGATTCGAAGTTTCATTCATATATCAAAAATAAAAAAAGATATTGTTCTGGGTGTTGGTCATATCATCTTCTCTACTTGGGGCGACCTTACTTGCAAATTTGTGGGATTTTTAATGAAGTTTCTGATTTTATAAAGCAAATTCGTCATTTCTTGAAATCCCTACTTTATGGAGTGCTTTGGGATCCATGCCATTAATTAATAGCCACTTTTAGCTGTCCTTTCTCATAACTAAGCTAGGTGCCATCTTATCGAGGGTCTTTTGCATCTTATTTGAAGTCATTTGGGTCAGTTTTGAGTGAGTTGTGTGCATTTCATTGATTTGTTGTACTGCTGGTTATCATTTTCAGTCTTGGTTCTGTCATAATAGCTTGCATAGAATCTATCATTTGACTTAGGTTTTGAAAGGAGAGACATTGAGAGTATTAAGGAAAGCATTGTACTTTGTTGCAGCATTGGGAACACTCTTATCTTGTGCTTAACAGATAAATCTCTGATATTGTAAGCTGAACAGTAGTACTGTCAGCATCTCTCTTATTCTTGCTAATCTCATATTTGTAACTGCCCACTGAATAAGTGGAAGAGGCTGGCTTGTCGCCTATCTACAGTTGAATTGCACTGTAATATCTTTCATCTCCGCCCTATGGTAGCTCCATTCCCACTCCGGGTTTGAAAGCACATTCTGGGTGTTGAGTTTATTTGAAGTTGCATTTGTATTTCTTTAAATCTCCACCAAATGGTTGCCTCATTCCATTCTGGTTTGGGTAGCACATACTTGGTGTTGAGTTACTTTCAGTTGCAGTTCTGATTTATTGTACTGACGATCCTCTTGCCATATGACAGCCTCTCTCTTGTTGGGATTGAGTGCGCATTCTTGGCAAAGAGTTATATTGTAACTGCTGGTTTGATTTATCTAACCCTAACAGGTGCCTTATGTATTGTTGTTGTAATTGCATTCAAAAATCAAAAAAAATTTGGTCCGGTTCATTACATTTGTGTGATGTAATTATGG
Source organism: Sequoia sempervirens (assembly GCA_007258455.2). Taxonomy (NCBI): domain Eukaryota; kingdom Viridiplantae; phylum Streptophyta; class Pinopsida; order Cupressales; family Cupressaceae; genus Sequoia; species Sequoia sempervirens. The sequence goes on along the minus strand of VDFB02354348.1, from coordinate 53,609 downwards.
GAGACGTGTGTGACATGGTTCATGTTGTTTCTGAGTTTTAATGCAATTATCATGATGTGACTGATGTTTATGATATATTGATGCTTGTTAGTCCTGGTGAAGAAGACAGTGTAGCACTACTCACTTGTGAGTACCTTATTACGTTGCGATTCTTCTTCACGGTGTGTTTTTAGATATGTGATAATATGTTTAACAAAGTGATGTTTTATGCAATTACAGGTACCGGGTATCGGCTCCACCTACTTCTCAAGTCTGAGCGTACCCTAATCCAATGAAATAATGTTGATCCAGAGATAGTGTCAGGTCCTCGTTTAACCATCGTTCTTCATTGAACGAATATCCAATTGTCGCCTGTTGTTGTGTGTTGTTTTGTCTTGTCGTGTAAATTTTGTTTGTGTTAATTTATTTGGAAATTAATCATTGTTTAATTTAGTTAAATGGCTTATTTGTTAATATATTTGATTAAATGTAAATTTGTTTTAATATTAGATTAAATATTTATAAGTAAGGTTTGATTTATTGAAAATAAATTAAACAAGTAATTATTTAAAGGTGAATGTGAATTCTTGTGAAAAGTTAATATTTTAAAAGAGTTTATTTTCAATAAGTTAAAATATCTGAAAACAAGACTTAAGGGAAAATATCTTAGATATTTAATAATTATAACTGCATGAGAAATTTTAGGAATGCATGATTACAATCAGTTAAGTTGTAACTTGAGGTAATTAATTGTATTAATAAGCCTTTAGGGGTTGCAATTTCATTCACGACATTTCTCGGAAGGAATTTAATTCTTCTAAAAAAGTTTTTACGACAGTAGGTTTGGGAGAAGATTGCACAACAATTTGATTTAAGAGTTAATTTGGGAAAAAGGAATTGTGTGGATTTCTTCAACAAGTTCTGGTGTTTAGTACGGGAAATACATAAGCTTCAGATTTTTGTTTTCGGTTCAGCTATCAAGCTTAACCAGGTTTGATCTTCTTATGATTTTGCATGTTTTTGAATGAAATTTCTGAATAATATTATGTTTGAATTTTGCTTTATTACTTTGGAAAACGTCTACGTTTGTCAGTGGAATAGAATAACTCAGCCAAACCTGTATACACAACAAAGAAAACAATTAGAAAAGTATTCAAATTTAAAAAGGGAATAAGAGATTCTATGATTTTCATTGATTACGTCAATCCTGATTCTTTACAGCTTATTGTACAGAGCCACCTTTTTAAGGTTTGTATCCTGTATGTGTCTAATGAAACCTGAATTTCTTTTCTGTTTTATCTGAGTAAATCTTTTACCATGACAGATCTGGAAGCGGCTTGTATGCTCTTAAGGTTATCGTTTATTTTTATTTTTCTTTAAGCAACATAAGCTTTAAGACAGGTTCACAACCTTTTTATATTGAGAGCTTCCTTGATGATTCATTTCGTGTGTATTCTCCAGCCATATTGTAGAGGGAGTTATACACAGATGAGCAATCCATCTTCATTTAAAAACGCCATGCAATTTTTGTGTATCTCTTCTAAGCACATGTTTGGCAGAGATTCGACGTTGGTTCCATACCAGGTCGACATCTGAAACCTCTTCAATGTTCCTCTTCATTTGATTGCCATGCAAGTTCTGTTAGTATTACCGGCGCTGATTTTTGTTACTTGAAATCCACTGTGCTCATCCTACAATCATCTCTTAAATCAACTAGACTAATGCTTGGCACCGTTCCTGTATAGCAACATGCTGGAGACAAATCATATTATAGACAATAGTTAATCCATGTTTCTTGTGGCTTATATATATCCCAGTTGCAACATTTGAAAACTAGAGTATTATTATACCCCTGCTGCTTGTTAATAATTTTCATAGCAGACTGGAAACAATCTTCATTTATACCAAACTTAGCCTGGTGAAATCACCATTTTATATAGTTAATCTTTTAAATTGTGAAGTCGCCCAATCTACAGCCACGTTAGAGTCAATTCTAGTGCATATAATATGGCAGAAATCCATCAATTTGGACTCTGGAATTGATCATGAGCAACAGATGATTATCTGGCAATTTAATGTTTAGAAAATTCTTTTCTCCTTGACTCGCATACGATATTGAATCTGCCTTTGTCAATTATTTTTTGTCCTGAATGCTTTGCTTCACTCATAGTATTTGAAAATAGAATGATGTAGAGGTTTGAGAAATCTCTTTGATTCCATTGTCGACCTGTCAAAGTTGTAGCACTTTTACATAATAGAAAATTTTAAAGGTTTAAATATGTTTCCTTATCCCCTGATTCCATCCGCTGCCTGTCACTGCAGCCGCACTTGAGCATGTTGGGTGTAAAGATTTAAATGGTCTTCCTGAATTTTATTCGCACCTCACCCATAGGCAGCGCCTGAACATTGTAGGGCGTATAGATTTAAGTGACCTTCCAGATTCTTTACGCAATCTGTCACATCTGCTACACTTGAAACTTGGTAGGATGTATGGATTTAAATAACCTCTCTAATTTCATTCGCACCTATCACGTCTGCAACACATGAAAACATAATGATGATAAAAGTTTAAATAATCCCTCTGATCTCATATATTGATTCTTTGAGTTTAATTTAGTTATCTGTAGCTTAAAGTATCGGCGTTATGGAAGGTTTAATTATATATGTGATGGTATGTTTATATATATATATATATATATATACAAATATATATATGAATTTATATTTACATACAGCTTATAGCAAAGAAATAATTATGTCCTTACAAATAATCAATTAAGATAGGTATAAATGGTGATAATCAATAAAGGAATGGACTTATTTATAAATAATGGAATTGAAGGTTATGTAATTTGGGTTGCTAGATAAGTAATTTGGTTATCTTTTATTAGAAAAAAGAAGAGAGCTGATTGTTTTATGAATATGTCACAACTAAACTACTTGAATACAATTGTTATTTTAGCAAATAGTTAACAGAGTAAAATCAATGATAAGTAACGAATAACATAGAATGTGAAAATATTGTTTGAAGTTAACAAAATGAAAGATTGTTTAGAATTATGAAAATAAATAGAAAGAATATTTAAGGTATGACTGAAAGCAATTATAATTGTAGTTTTGGATTAGCTATTAAAATTGTAATTTGATTTGTTTTAAAAGCTATGACTACATTTGGTGTAAAGATAAATGTCTTTGAGGGATGTTGATTAGATATCTTAGGAGTGAATGATGATTTTGCTTGACAATGTTTATATATGAAGGAGCGATAGGTATTTTGGTACAAATGTCTTCTTGAGACCCATATGTTGTTTTAAAGAACTGTTGATTTAATGGAGTTTTGCAATTTTGGCATAGGATTTGTTATGGTCAAGATATGCATGTTGTTTATGATACCTTTGTGGTGAAAGAAAATATAATTTTTTATGTCTTGGAAAAAATGAGATTATACCCTATTATGATTTATGCTTATTGACTATCTTATATGTTAGTTTTATTTGCAAAAGGAAGAGTGGCTTTCGTTAGGGGCCAGAACCCAAAGTGGTGGCCAGGGTAACCTATCGAAAGTTATTAATTCAGTGAAAATATTAATAATTGTACTTGGGATTCATTAATTAAATTCAGATAAATAAATGCCTCACCTAGTGCCTTAATGCTCATTTAGATTAAGGGCAGGTTGAGAAGGCCTGGAATGGCATGTCGTCTACCTTGTCTTTCTGAAACATAAAATTTCAACTCCACATGAGTATGTCTAAGGGTCGGGAATCGGTAGAGACAGCCAGGGTAACTTTGGAAGAGGGCCGGTAGTCTAGGAAGATCCACTACGGTAACTTAGAACAACTATGTGATGACACTCTGTCTTGAAGCATGATTTTAGTCTCTTGTGTAGAGTTAACTATTATATTGTGGTCATCTATGGTAGCATAAGTTGTGAATGCTACGGTTTGATGTGCTCATGTCGTTATGTGTAGTCAGCTATGTAATGTAATGTATGTTCTTGGTTGTTTGTTTGATTGATTTTTGGATTTGACATTATCTCCTAGCATGGAGGGAGTGGAGACCTTCGGGTTCCACGCGGTTGGGTGGAAACCGTGCTATACCTTTATTGGACTCTCTTACAGATGAAAATATACTTGCAGCTAGTTCTTGTTACTTCATTGATCGTGACAGTGGATGCAGAACATGTTGTGGACGTGAATGTTGGATATGATGAGATCATTAACCTTATTGTATATTTACCTCATGTTCATGAGTGTACTCATTGTAACATCATAATGGTGTATTGAGATTTATGAGAATCTCATTGGATGTTATCTGATTATATAAATGTCTTGACTGCATAATTTTTTTGAAAAGTGGATCTTTCATGAAAGTGTTTTGTACTAGTGTTTCATGACCTTTATATTATGGTGTGCTATTTTTAATTATTATGTTTAAGTAACGACGTCTTGGAATCCTTAAGATGTTTGTTTATTGAATGACTTTAAAAAATATATATATTTGGATAATTCGCTACTTAATGCATTGTTTTAATGGATTCCTTGGCGGGGTGTTCCACTTGTGAAAACTTTATTAATGCCCTACTAAAATATGCCACACATTTTTTCAAAGGAATATCGAGTTTGAAAAATTGACCAACCAAACATGTGGCTTGAAGGAATCATTTTTTGTATTCATTTCATCAATTGTCTGAACGAGGTTTTCTGAGTAGATTTTCTCATGTTTAAACTAGATTTCTATTGTGATGCTCTAGCCTTGTTGCAACTTGCATGAGACAAATTGGTAGTCCAACATAAACTAGCCATCTCCTCCTCTTTCAAAACTATAAAGGAGACATTGGATAAATGAACTAAACTCCCCACAATTCATAATTTCTTATGAAGTGATAGTAGAGAAAAAGGGCAAGGGACTATGTTAGAATTGTGACCAAAAATTGGAAGTGTCTAAAATTTATCGAGAAACACTAGTATCTCATTGACTATACTAAGTACCTAGTGACTAAGGAATTTTTAGATGTAGAGGATGGGTTGGTTAAATGACACTAAAATTTAGGATGTCAATGTTGAGATAATAGTAAGTTAGTGGAAATAGAGGTGTTGCAACATACTGTGGGACTTGAGATTCTTATTCATCAAGTACTTAAATAACTAGCCTTGCAAATAATGCTAAAAAAATGTCCTACTAACCAACATGGTAGCCTAAGAAAAATAAATAAATAGGGATTGTAAGAAAATTATAAAACTCTAGCAACTTAGAATCAATTTCAGGTTTTAAGGATATTACAAGGGCCCATTAACCCTCCTAAAGTTCAATCTAAAAACAAAAAAAAAGGAAATTGTGGTATTCAACACCAACATGTTCCATAAATTGAGCTATTTCAAGGTTTTCTTTAAAATTTGAAAGGTCTAGTGGAGGCCTTAGCTTGAAATACTTAACTACATTCCCATTGGGCCATAGGGGTGATTCCAAAGAAATGGAGGTCAAATGTGAAATGATGGTTCAAAATGATGAAAAATGAACAACCCCTTCTATTTTGAAGTGTCCAAGGTGTGCTTGATCCTTTAGAGACCCACATGTCACTAATACAAAATTGGTTCTATCATCGAATCATTTATTCATAATATTTCTAGAAGATATCTTTCTATTATGGAAAATGAAGTGTTGGTCTCAAACTCAAGTTTATTTTTAATCCACCTCTCATGCCTCATGAATAAGTGGTTAAAGAATGATCCAGGGGGATATTTTTCACTAAATTTTGAAGTGTCTCAAATGCTCCAAAATTCAACATCATCATGAAGAGCTCAAAAATTTGAATTCAACGCAACTTGAATGGGGTCAAAAGGAGCTCGTACGCTCAAGTTATGGCCTGTCAAAGTTTGGTCAAATGGGTACTTGAGGCCTGTCAGAAAGGCAAAAAAAATGATCAACTCATAATCGGTCGGAACTAGCGTCAAATCAAAGATATCGTCAATACTAGCCCAACGCCACTTATTTCGCCAAAATTTGAGTTTGTACTAAGGTTGACTAGGCTATACAGGTGCTGACGTCAGCATGACATCAACATGCTAACTCAGTAGATCATACGATGATGTGGCAGTTGATGTGGCACAATACAACAATGTGGACCAATTAGAGAGTGACATGTGGCATCCATATGATGAGGTGGTAGCTGAGTCAGTTGGGTGATGTGTTAGGTGACTATTTTTGCAACAAATCACATGGTGACATGTGGCACCTTCTCAATGTGCCACATGGCACCCCGTCAGTGTGCTCTTTTGGCCAGGTTGTTGAGTTTTTTGATAAAAGAGTTAGTGGGGGTCGAACTCCCCACCTATCATGCCAAGTGGTGTGCCTTAATTGCTAGACCACTGCCTGCACCATTAACTATATTAGGTGTTGGTTTGTTTTGACACATAAACTGTTGTAGTTTGGCTAAAAAAACATGGCCGGTGGGGGTCGAATTGTTGACCCACCAATGACCAAAAGGTTTGCATGTCATTACACCACCAAGCCATTCAAATATTATATGGCGGTGGTTTATTTTATCCTATACTTCAAGTCGAATACTTAACAAATAAGACCCTATATAGTAAAAACCACCCCTAACAAATTAAACCAAAGTGATGTGAAGACAAAGGGGGTTATAGGACGAGTATTATTCTTGTAAAAGGGGGGTTATTTTATTGTTTTGATGGTTAAACCTTATTAAGGCATATTTTATGTATAAAAAGGGGGGTGTAGGTTCTTTGAAGTTCATTAGGTGATGAGAAGGAGAGAGCGTCTTGAAGACTTTGAAGCCATTTTTATGCAACGGAAGAGTGTTACACCATTGTGTTGGAAGGGAATGGTCTTGCAATGCAATTGTAATCCTAATTTTTGGAGCATAATCAGATCAGTCACTCCCATAGATTTAGCCATTCGACGAACTCCATTATCAATTGTGTTATGTCTTCTATCTCATTTTTCTCTTTCTTTTTGTTCATCATCTTTATCATACTATGTTCATTTAAGCATTTCTGTTATGTTTATTCATTTAGAAAGATTTGAATTCATTGTTGTAAATTTTAAGCATTCTTTAAAGCAATTGTCATAGATCCTAAATCAAATCAAGTTTGGTATTAGAGCTTTGTATGACTAGTGTTGCAGAAATGAATGCCAACACTGTCCAGGATTTGACAAGGTGAAGGCAAGCTTGAAGAATATAATCCTTAGATAAAAAGATGAATAGCTGATCCACCATCACAAATGGAAGAAAGAGGGGGTGGACAGAGTTCAGAGCTTAATGAAAAGGCTTTTCAACGAGCCTTTCTTGACATGAAGGCTATGGTGGAAGAGCTTTATGTAGACAAGAAGAAGTGTGAAAAAGGAGATTCTACAAGATCACAAAGACAAGAAGAAGTAATCCAAAGATTATGAAGAACCTCCAAAATCTCCTCCTCCTTCTCCTCCTTCTCCTTCTCCTTCTCCTTCTCCTTCTCCTCCTTCTCCTTCTCCTTCTCCTTCTCCTCCTCCTCCTCCTCCTTCTCCTTCTTCTCCTTCTCCTTCTCCTCCTTCTTCTCCTCCTTCTTCTTCTCCTTCTCCTCCTCCTTCTTCTCCTCCTCCTCCTCCTCCTCCTCCTCTTCTCCCTCCTCCTTCTCCTCCTCCTCCTCCTCTCTCCTCCTCCTCCTCCTCCTCCTCCTCTCTCCTCCTCCTCCTCTTCCTCCCTCCTCCTCCTCCTCCCTCCCTCCTCCCTCCTCCTCCCTCCTCCTCCTCCTCCTCCTCCTCCTCCCTCCTCCTCCTCCTCCTCCTCCTCCTCCTCCTCCCCTCCTCCTCCTCTCTCTTCTTCTTCTTCTTCTTCTTCTTCTTCTTCTTCTTCTTCTTCTTCTTCTTCTTCTTCTTTTAAGAGAAAATCTAAGCCTGTTATTAAATTGGATGTAAAATTTGAATTACCTAAGTACTATGGGGAGTTAAATGCCGAAAAAGTTAGATGATTGGGTCTAGCAAGTAGAAGTGTATTGTAGGATTCAAGGCCTAGTAGATGATGCTTCTAGGATCTAGTAGGCCACTCTCTAGTTGGGAGGTACAACTCTCACCTAGTGGGAGAGTAAGACTCGGGAATAAATTGCTCGCCATGGTAATGTCGGTATGACTTGGATGGAATTTGTTGCTGCCCTTAAAAATTAGTTTTACCCTTTAGGTTATATGCAACAATTAACCATGAATTGGCAGACCTTTAGGCAAGGTAAGGGGCAATCTGTACAAGATTACACCCATGAGTTTAGGAAACAAGTTATTGCTTTAAATGTTCCCTTGTATACTCAGGGTACTCTGCTTAAGTACATAGGTGGGCTGCATCCTTACCTAAGACATACTATTCTAATGTTGAGTCCTAATAATCTGGATGAAGTATTTGTCCAAGCCACTCATTTAGCTTCAAGGGGTAAGAACACTTTTAGTGATAATTTCTCAAAGAAACCATCTAAGTCTAAGGGTAAGCATAAGGCTAAAGAAAAAGACAAAGACAAGGGAAAATGGAAGAAGACAACTATAGTAAAGGAGGGTGATAAACCCACATGCTCACATTGCAAGAAAGAGGGGCATGATGATTCAAAGTGTTGGAAGCTAGATCCAGAGTTAAGGCTGAAAAAATATGGAGGCAATAGAGGCAAGCAAAAGATTGTTGTAGTGATTCAAAAAGATCTTGGATATGACTCTGGGGATGAGACAAAGATTGTTGTTGTTGGGATCTAAGGTAAGGGGAAAGGTATATCTCTTACTTTTGATACAAGTTTCTCCAATGCAAGTACAAGTGAAGAATCTTCTCCTAAGGCTGATAAGCAAAGAAATGAATTGTTTCACATTTAGGTTGTAACAAAGCATACTAAGGTTGATACATTGTTTGACACGGGTTCTCAAGTCAACTTAATATCTGAAGAGGTGGTAAAGAAACTCAATTTGGATACAACACCTCGTCCAAAGCCATATCCACTTGGATGGGTTTGCAATGATGCTCAACTACAGGTAACAAAACAATGTAATTGAGATTTGCTATCACTGCAAACTTTTTTGATGAGGTAGAGGTAGATGTAGTTCCTTTGGATATTTTTGGGCTTGTGTTAGGGAGTCCTTATCTATATGGAAAAAAAACAATCTTTTATAGGGGAGAATAAGTAGCATCTTTTTAAGGACAGGATAGAATACATTGTACGTGCACATAAGGTTAAGACTAATCTTGCACTAGTCAATGTTGGTCAAATGAAAAGGTTGGTCAGTTCTAGTAAGAACTTTGTATTAATTCTTGTAAATGCTAAAGAAGATGATAAATCTAAGGCATTCAAGGGGTGTGATCCAAAACATAAAGCTGAATTTGTCAAAATTGTATCTACCTATGATGACTTGTTTAAGGAACCAAAGGGTTTGCCACCCACAAGAGAGATGAAATCCAATTATAGCAAGATGTGCCACCTCCTAACATCGACATGTACCATTTATCAGTTATGCAGAATGAGGAAATCAAAAATCAGGTTAAGGAGTTGGTTGAGAAAGGAGTCATTCATCCTAGTACATCTCCTTGTGGTTCTTCAATTGTGTTGGTTCCAAACAAAGATGAGACTTGGGGAATGTGCATCAACTACAAAGCCCTGTACAAGATAACGATAAAGAACATGTATCCTCTTCCTAGAATAGATGATTTACTTGATTAGTTGAAACATGCAATTTATTTCACTAAGTTAGACTTGCGTTGTGGATATCATCAAATAAGAATTATAGAAGATGACATTTGGAAAACTACATTTAATACAAAACAAGGACTGTTTGAGTGGATGATCATGCCCGTTGGGATTTGCAATGTACCAACTACCTTCATGCATGTCACAAATGATGTCTTTCATCATTTCATTGATGATTTTGTCATAGTCTATCTAGATGATATTCTTATATTTAGTCAAACTTGGGAAGATCATGTAAGCCATGTAAAGAAAGTTTTTGATGTATTGAGAAAAGAAAAACTCTATGTAAAGATGTCTAAATGTGAATTCGCTAAGACTTCCTTAGTGTACTTTTAGGCTATGTTGTAGGAGGTGGTCAATTGAAAGTAGACCCTGCTAAGGTTGAAGCTATTGTAAACTAGCCTAAGCAAAGTACAATCACAAATGTCAAAAGTTTCTTCAGTGCAGTTCAGTACTGGAGAAAGTTCATTGCAAACTTCTCTGTTATATTGCATCTCCATTGCACACATTAACCAGTACGAAGGCAAATTTTCAATGGGGAGGTCTACAATAGAAGGCTTTCGACACTTTGAAGGAAAAGTTGAGCACTGCCCCAGTTTTGGCTTTACCAGATCTACATCAACCATTTGAGATCGAGACAAATGTGAGTGGGTTTTCCATGGGAGCAATACTCATACAAGGAGATAAACCAATCTACTACCAATCTGAAACCTTTTTAGGAGTAGTAAGTAACTATCCCACTTGTGATAAGGAACTTTATGTATTAGTTTAGAGTGTTAAAAAATGGAAACACTACTTAATGGGGAAAGAAACTATAATCCACATTGATCACCAACCACTTCAGTATTTGCACTCACAATCTAAACTACAACAAAGTAGGCACTTTCAGTGGATGGGTTTTTTGGAATAGTTTCATTTGGTCATTAAGTATAAGAAAGGTGCCCATAACAAAGTAGCAAATATGTTGTCTAGGCCTCTTGTTATGAATGCTTTGATAATCCTTCAAAATAGTTTTATGGTTCATGAAAGTTTTTAGGAACAATATGCTAATGATGAAGACTTTAAGGAAATCTATTCAAATTTAATTGTAGGCAAACATGTAGAAGATAAAGATTACTATGTGCAGGATAAATTGTTGTACCACTCGGGAAAGTTATGCATTCCAAAAGATGAACAAGTGCAGGTAATCAAAGAAGCTCACACCTCATTGATTACTGGACACTTTGGGGTAAGAAAAACATTGGCTTAGCTGCAAAAATATTGTTACTAGCCTTAGATGCAAGAAACTGTATCTAAATATATTATGGGATGTGTGATGCGTGCAACTAGCAAACCTAGTAACAGGAAATTGGGGTTGTACACACCTTTACCCGTACCATCCCATCCATGGGAAAGTGTATCTATGGATTTTTTGGGGGTCTACCTATGTCTAGGAAGGGACATGATTATATGTATGTAGTAGTTGATTAGTTTAGCAAAATGTGTATTCTAATGCCTTGTAAGAAACAAGTCACTGCTCAACTGGCAGCTCATATGTACTTTCAATTTGTATGGGTTCATTTTGGGTTACCTACTTCTATTGTATTGGATCAAGATTCTTGATTCTTGGGGGAATTTTGGTCAGCATTGTGGGGACTCATGGACGCCAAACTGAAGAAGAGTACAACCTTCCATCCGCAGACCGACAGACAGACAGAGGTAGTAAACATGACAGTTGTGCATCTACTTAGAGGTTACTACAGTAAGCATCCTAAGTTGTGGGATGAGAGTATTCATATAATGTGCAACATGCTTACAACCATGTGACACACTCTTCTACAAAAAGATCTCCTTTCGAGACTTGTTTCAGTTATCTGCCTAAAACACAGATGAATTTTTCTTTTGGGAAAGATGATGTTGAATATGGACGCCATGATGCAGAGAAGGCTTTGAAGTTCATCCAAAAAATCCAAGCAATTCATTAGGCAATGGAAGCACAATTGGAGAAGAGCCAAGCAAAATACAAGGCTCACCATGATAAGCATCACAATGATCACCATTTTTAGGTTGGAGACAGAGTTTGGTTACATATCAACAAGAAAAGAATGCAAGGTGAAGGAAGGAAGCTCAAGCCGATCACATATTTGGAAAACTTTGTTATCAACTGTGCTATGTCTTCTATATCATTTCTCTCTTTCTTTATGTTCATCATCTTTATCATACTATGTTCATTTAAGCATTTCTATAATGTTTATTCATTTAGAAAGCTTTGAATTCATCATTGTAAACATTAAGCATTCTTTAAAGCAATTGTCATAGATCCTAAATCAAATCAAAAAACTTAATGCCTTTTCTTGTTGTTTTAACTTAAAGCAGTACTTTATGTTTCAACCTTGTCCTTGAGAAAATAAAATCTTATTCATTATGCTAGGGAAAATATTAATTAATTAATAAGATTAATTTCATTATCAAATAATATACAAATAAAAATGATAATGGTAATTAAATCATTGAATAATGTTATTAATAAAAATAAATCATTTTGTTCATGTAAAATAACAATAGTAAAATAGGATGGGAGAATGAGTTGGGTGTTCTGCAACTCAAGCTAGGGCATCTGCGCCCTAGCTCTGTTTGAGCTTTCTTGTGCATGCGAAGGGGGGGCGTTAGGTGTCTGTAGAGGTAAGGATCGGAGGTGGCTCTATTCGTTGAGTCATGTTCTTGGCTGAGTTTCTGTGGTGCATGTATTTGGTTTAGGCGCGAGTTTGTGCCCTTTCTTTTTGCAGAATCCTCTATTTTTTTTGCGTGGGAAGTCTTATTCATTGGTGATTCATGTGTCTTGGTTTTTTTACTTAGGGGCCCTGCCTGCCCACTGTTTGTGTTTCTTCTCTCTATTGCGCGGGTGGGGAAGATTGAAGGTGTGGGGTTTGGTGTTGGGCAGTGCTAAGAGGAAGGGTGTGGGGAGGATTTCCCCACCCATCTTTGGGGTTCATGTTTTTTTCCCTGGGCATGATGGCCTGCTCAAAGGGAGAGACATCAGTAAGGAGCCCTCACTTGGACTTTTAGGCAACGATAGGCTCAAAATTTTCAAGTCAAGGGATGAAGACCTTCGATAACAATATGTTTGCTCAGAATATAGGGATTGTTGATTTGGGGTTATCTAATGGCTCATGAATCATGAAGATTAACAGTTGTGTTGAGAGGTGCAAGGAGAGGCCAAAACTGGTTGTTCCATCTGAAATGATTGTTGAAGATGTTGAGTATTATTCAAATCACTCCTTATATTGTAAGTTTTTGGGGATGAGGGTTTCCTTGCAATTTTTGGAGGTTTGGGCCCAGAGGACATGGGAGCCAGAGGGGGAAATGGAGATAATGTTGCTGGCAAACAATTATTTCATGGTTACTTTTAATTGCATTGCTAATCGCAATAGGGTATTTGAGGGAGGCCCTTATTTTCGTAATAAGGTAGAGTTTTTTATCAAGCGATGGCATGTAGGTTTTAACCTCGTAGAGGAGCTTCCAAATCGTGTCCCGGTGTGGGTTTGTTTACCGAGGTTCCCAGTAGAATGTTGTCGAGAGGATGTGCTACACCTTTTGGCCTCGGTGCTTGGAAAACCAGTTGGAACTTCATCACAGACTTTGGGTAAAAAGGTAATGACTTTTGCACGCATTTGTGTTGAGATTGATCTAAGTAGGGCTTTGCCCGATGCAATAGATATGTGTGCGGGCTCTTATTCTTGGGTGCAACATTTGGACTATGAAACTCTTCCTTTTCGTTATCGGCTTTGTCGAGAATATGGCCATTTGCAGCGGAGATGTCCAAGGTATAAGCCTGTGGAGTCCTAGCCTTCACAACCTGCTAGCAATCTTCCTGAAACCGATAAGGGGAAGAGAATTTCTCCTGATGAGGTAGGTGCATCTGATGGTTTAGCCAAGGTCAAGACTCAAAATTGAAATAGGGGTCAAAAGAGGCCTTTTAAAGAAAGGCAAGATGAAGGCACCTTTAACAGATTTGAGGTTTTAGATGAGCTCAGCCAACAAGAGGTGAACTCGGGTTTGATCAACCTAGATCAGGGGCTTGAGGGCTTAGCTCAGGAGGATCTTGTTCTTGATTCTTCTTTGGATCCACAAAGGGATGATTGTCTGCACATGGAAGTTGATCAGCAGATGGTGGTTTCTTAGGTGCAGGCACCCTTGGCTGTTGTTACAACAGTAGGTGAGGGTTCTTCTCTTCCTGGGCAGAACACTGGTTTAGACCCAGCTAAGAAGACCAAGCCTCCCCCAAAATTGGGCATCATGCAGAAGGATATTAAGAAGGGCGAGGTAGAGAAATTTGCTAAACCTAGCAGAAAAAAGGATGTGGAAAAGATTAAACTGGCAGGCACGAATTTAGTGGAGTCAGGGTTAGTAAAGACTCTGGATTCTATTTTTTCAAGCCCCTTGAAATGATTGTTCTGTCATGGAATGTACGAGGCTTGAACAATGGCCCTAGACAAAAAGTGGTTCATGATTTAGTTAGAAGTTGTTGTGCAATTTTCCACACACGCCCCACTTGGAGTAGGGACCCTCTTTTCTGATTTTGGATGTCTCTAGGACATTTGGTTTTTATTAGATTTATACTCTTAAGGTCTTGGGATGTTTGTCTTGCTTGCCTTGGTCATGCCCTAGAGGTTGAAATGATCAAACTTGGTTTTAAATGGAAGTCCGGGTTTTGCCCTCGGTCCGAGATTTTTCGGTTCACCCGGATTCTCCTGGGTCTTGGTCCATCGTCGGGTCGCTATCGAAATTTATGAAGTCCGGGTTTTTGGATGAATTTGGGATTTTTCGGGTCACCCGGATTTTCCCAGACTGTGTCAGAATCCCAAAGGGTGCGTTATCCATGGAATTCGTGCTCACCCGGATAGTCCGTCTGGCTTGGTTTTTTCCGGTTTTCCATTTTGAGCTCGGGTTTCCAAATTTTGTCGGTATGTCTTATCGGCCATTAATGCTTGAGGCATGTTTGCTCTAGCACGAATGTAAGTGAATTTAAAGGCTTTTAGTGCTTTCCATGATATCATTATTCATTTGCTATCTGCTCTAGCGCTCGAGTTTATTCATTTTGAGCTTTATTCGGTGGATCTGGTTTTCTCGCGCATGGATTCCTTGGACAACTGTGTTCATATTTACGTGGCTAGGGCTCCTTGATTCGCAGTAATTTTGATTGGGCTCGAGTTTCATTCAGAGTTGATCCATTGTAGGCCATCGTTGACTTTGCCTTTTGTTTGCGCTTTGATTGAATCTTTTAGGTTATTGAATGGTGGTTATTTGGGTCAGCCCTTGTTTATTTTCATGACCATTTATTTATCGGACTAGGGTTTGAACTCACCCTTCCACGGGTTTTAGCATCTGCACTATGCATCCCTTCGTTTCTCAATTGAGTTTCGGATATTCCCTTGTGGCTTTGTGTTTCTGTTAGGGCCTTACCTTGTTGGTGCGTAGTCTACTATATTTTGTAAAGATTAGGGTTTGGGTATGTTTGCCCAGATTTCTTAAATTTGGTGGAGTCATCATGATCTTCTCGTCATGTGTCTTGCTCGACCTTATACGCATCATTTAAGATCCCAACATGCCTTTGTTTCATAACTTTTTGTGTCTGATTTTGAGTTTTCCCTAGCTCTCATGGCGGAGGCTTGACAATTAAATTTATGGCATCATTATTTCGTTGCAGGAATCAAACATTTGAGAGTTTTTGGGAATTAAATCCATGTGCAGTTGAAATTTGTCTTGTTGGAGTCGAGTTTATCGTTGTGTAATCCAAATAGGGAAATTTGCGTGATTATTCGGTTAATGGTCTCCGCGTTGAACGGTTGTCAGATTTCTGGGGTGTTGGATGGTGCATGTTATAAGCAAGATTGAGCAAGGCATTAATTATCATTGGGTAGTGATTATCAGTGCAATGATTGACAGACAAATGAGAGATGTGCTGGAATCAAAGAAATTCACTGTCATCTTATGTGATGTATGTGCTTGCCAGATTTTATCCATATAGGGGATTAAATAAAAAAAGGGACATTTGGACAGGATGTCATCTATGAGGTATACCTTGAGTTGCACCTAGGGAACCAGAACTATAGAAGAGCAAATGATGCATTTACTATGCATATTACTAGGTTGCTCACGAATGCAGAGCATGTGAGAATTTCCGATGGAGCTAAGGAGCTGATCAAGAAATATGGAGCTTGGATTATACAATTCCCTACCTTCTCCTATATCAGGATTGATGGATGTCCAACTGCTCCATACAAATTGCCAAGATATCCTACTGACCATATCATACTTTTGGAGGTTACCCGGCAGATATATGATTTTGATGCCATCGTTAAAAGAGAGAAGCACAAAATAGGATTTGGTGGGGTTTTCCTTTGAAAATTGGTATAGCTGAGGTTTTCCCTTCAATTCAATCAGCTCATGTATCAGGAGAGGAGTTGAGTACTTATGGGTTCTCTTTCCATTCTAAGAGGACAAACTTTGATATTACTGGTGAAGCACAAAAGAAAGCTACCAAAGAATATCACCACAAAGATGATCTAGAAGACTATTGGGCGAATAGCAAGGATGATTTTGAGGTGAGAAAGAAACGATATTCTAGGCTTCCAGCTGATATAATTAGAATGTACAATGTAAAGTTAATTCCTGATCAGTTGGAAGATGATGGAAATTTAGTCTAGGATCATGCATATGAGTCAGTCAAGGACAGACCCATTGGAGAGGTAAATTGGTCAGAAAAAGAAATAACTGAACTGGAGGAATTAATGGCTTCTATTATGAAATCTACCAAGTCCTGGTTAAAGCATAAAGTATGAGAATTGGAAAGTGAAAAGGTAACTTGTACCTTCAATTTGATGGGAAATTTGAATGCTCATTCCACTTTAGAGGAATCCGGTGAGGATGATTCTGCTGGCAAAACTAAGGTGAGCTCACCTTTCAAAATTAAAATTAGAGGCCCTAAGGAAGATGAGCCCGAAAAGAAAAGAAAACCTAAGGGAAAGAAGAGGGGTCGTACTGTGAAAATAGGTAAGTCTGTAGAAGAGGAGGAACTTGAGAAAGTAGAAAGAGAAGATGCTCCTCCAGAGCCAAAAAGGACAAGGACAACTAGGGTTTCTAGGAAGAAGGAGCAAGAAACTTCTGGGGATAAGATAGACTCTTATGTGATTGATGTGGAGAGTTCAGGGGAGAAAACCCGGGTTTACTCGAGAAGATCCAGAACTCCATCTCCCAAGGAGACCATGCAAAAACAGATCCTCTTCCAATGGCATCCACTATAGAACAACAGAAAGGTACCTCTCCTCCATCAGTTATGCCTGAGCAGACAACTTCGGGAGAACATGAAACCAATGAAGAAGCAGAACCATTTAAGGAGGGAGAACTTTATGGTGCAGCTGCTGAGTTTGAGGCAGGACATGTAGAAGTGCATCCTTCTCCGTTAGTACAATATGAGGATTCTCCTGTGAGTAGTAAAGATAACGGATCCCCTGAGAAGGAGGATGTTCATGCTAAGACTTCATCACCCCTACAAGAAGAAGAACCAAAATTAGAAAGCAAAGGTGATCAATCTCCTCAAAAAGAAAAGGATGAGATGTTGGATCAGCATGAAGAGGTCAAGAAGGATGAATCCAGATGGATCCTGCTGTTCCGGGTTGGCTAGATAAAGAAATTAAGAGGAAACAAGTCATTGTTGAGGACATTCCTCTCAACTGGGATGAGATGTTGGCTAAGATTGGAAAGGGTAAGAAGAAGAAGGTAGCCAAGGTGGTTTCAAAGATTGAAAGAGATAAGGATAGTAACAGGGTTATTCATATTGCTACCCCTGCAGCTGATAAAAGTAGAGATAAGGTCATTGGGAAGGATTATAATGTACATACTATCAATCTTGGGCCTGTTTCTATGGAACAAGACATTGAAGAATATGAAGGGTCTAGTGCAGTGATCATTGGAAGATTGAGGAAGGAAACGCAGTCCAAACATGAGCTAAAGAAGGAAAATGAAAGGCTAAGGAAGTGTCTAGAAGATTTAATGAAGCCTTTTCAATCTTTTCACCCATCCTCTTCTGCTACTGCTGGTTTCTTGCCAAAGGAAACCATTTCTGAAATAGAAAAGATGAAAGCTTCTACCACGGCTACAATAGATTGGTTGAAGGAAGTACAGACTAAAGGAGATGATGCAATAAAGGAAATTCTTTCAACTGGAAAGGATGCAATAAGGGCTAAAGATTTATTAGATCATGTTTTATCTCAGGATAAGGAGGATGTTGATCTTTTATTGCAGATAACTAAAGCAATCATGGAGTATGGTAAGGATCAGCTGGCTACTGATGGAATCCTTCCTTCATCTAGGGTTAATGAGCCTTGGAAGTGGTTTGAAGCCTTGCAAATCCGACAAAAAACCATCAAGAAGATCTATAAAGAGAAGAAGCAGATGGATGGTGATTTCACCAATGTTTATGAGGGATGCATTGCTTTCTTTCAAATAATGATTGGCAGGAGGAAGATCACTCCTAAATATTTGAGTTTGGAGCAATTAAGGGAATGGTGGCATGATGTCTATGCCCTTGATGTTGAAAACTCTGTGACTACTTATCTAGCTATGGTGGATGAGTATTTGGCATATAAGGGTGATTGGGATACAACAGTCAAGCGGTCAAGGGAAGGAATTGGATCAATCGAATGTCGGCTCAAAATCCTACCTTTGCCACCTATTGCTGAGTTGGACAAGGTGTTTTTGAAGGTTCATGAATCATTGGATTAGAACAAGGATAAGGGAGGCGGTAGTTAATGCTAACTTTGAGATTTGTGCTTCCCTATTATTATAGGGCATGTGTTGATCCGGGTTACATTGAGGAATGTGTTTTAGCCGACCTTGATAATGTATCAACATTTAATGTGTGCCTTATTTTGAAATTACTAAGGTGGACTTGTTTTGGCTATTTTATTTTGTAAATGTTTGGCTGGGCTGACATGTTTGAGGATTTTCTATAAATGGCATTTGTGCCTCATTTGTAAGAGGTGAGTTAGAGATAGAAAATAGAGACAAGCTAGACTAAGAAAGAGCTAGAGCATTCTGTAGTAGTGATAGTAGTTAGTTCTTTGGAGCAAATGATGTAACACAGAACAATGGAGTTGTTGCTACATTTTGGTGATCTAATACAATTGAAGGAATTATGGTTTCTCTGGTGAATTCTTTTGTGTTAGTTCATCTTGCATGGTTCCTGTTGTTCCATCTTTTGAAATTGCTTGAAGATATAGGATTTGATGTTAAATTTAGAACTAGATTAGTTTGGTGAATAATGTTCATGGTTTTATGTTTGGAATGTTTGTAGCAATCTCTGGTCTATACCCCAGTAACTATCTGATTGTAGTAGGCTGGTGAAGTCAACCTGGACCTTACATCTATTTGTGCTTAGTTCGATTGTGGATGAATGTCCATGATTTGAAAATCCATATGCCTTAGAAGATTGCACCTTTCTTGTGATATTGCATTGTGGGTTAAGCACGACTTGGTTATTTGAGATTGGTCCATTCCAGGAATTTATTATTTGCATTGTTTATCTTAGAGATAGTTTAGATTTCGTTATATCTCTTGCACCCTCATCTTTTGCTATTTCTTTATCATTTGGTTAGATTTAGGACTTAAGATCATAATATTACGAAATTAGATAAATTGGAAAGATACAGTTTGCTTGTAGTAAGGTCTGATTGTGATTACCAACATTTTCACATATTATCTGAGTTGTTTATGCATTGTCATGACCTAACACCCGAGAGACCTTTGGGTGATTTTTAGTAGTTTGTTATTAAAAATTTCCTTTCAAGAGATAGAATATTGCATTCTGTTTGAGTTGTTGTTGTGTAGAAAACACCATCAACAGATTGGCGCTAGAAGGAGGGCTTGAATGAGCTCGCTGGATCGTTTCCTAAATGCCATCTCTCCGGAGAGATATAGAAGAAATACCAGATCTACCCTAGGAGAGGAGGATTTACAGGAATTACAGTTCCCCACTAGGTCGAGGAGGACTCAAGAAAGGGGAGAATCATCATCAGCCATCCCTTCACCAGTATCATCTGCATCCTCACTTCCAGAAGTTGAAGTCACACCCATCCCTGAGGCCGTCCCCATTCAACAACCTCAGCCTATCATTAATCAACCACAACCACCACCACCACTCCTACCAATGGCGTTCCTTGCTAATAATCCATCTCCCTTATTTTTCAATGTTTACAATGTTATGCCCAAGAACCTTGAGCATTTTTGTTCTAAATTTTATGTTAATGACTCAAACATGATTGCAGAAGAGCATATTAGGATCTTTCAAACCTGTCTCAAAGACAGAGGAATTGCTCATGAGGATGTCACCTATAGGTTATTCCCTTATTCATTGGGGGAGGAGGATTTTTACTGGTACAATCACCTCCCATCTGGTTCAATTCTTAACTAGAATAATCTTGAAACTGCCTTTTTACAGAAGTTCAAAATACCTATTAGTGCCAATGAATTGTATCTGCAATTCACCAGAGTCAAGAGAGAGGTTAATGAACCCATATCCAGTTTCAATAATAGGTTCCACCGTGCTTATACCAGACTCCAAGACCCTTATGTCTTAGATGATGCTACATCCTTAGGAGTCTATTATGAAGCATTGGACAGCCTCACAACAACCTTTCTGAAGTGGACACCTAACCCTCCAGCCCACCTAGTTGATGCTTATACAGAAGCAGTCAAACTTAGCACAAATTTAAGGCAACATTTGGTTGGACCATTGCCTTCTTTAGAGCTAGTTGCGCATCCAAATCAGGTTCAGGCAGTGAATTAGGCACTTTCCAATCATACGCCAATTATGAATCCAATACCTCAATTACCTTTGGTGCCACATCCTGGTCCCCCCATGAGCCAGGTCTCTCCCATGATGAGTTTCCCACAGCAGCAAGTTAACCAGCCCTTGTATCAACAGCAACCAACTGGTTTCCCTGCCTACTTACAGAATTCTGAAGTGTTGCATCAGTCCATAGGATTTGCTACAATGACTGTTCCTCCTCAGAGTAGTCCAGGTCAGACCTCTTATGGAGATCCAAATAAGGATAGGGTTGATGAGATGGCTGAGCAGATTAAAACATTAAACCTGGAGGTGACTTACCTAAAGAATCAAAACAACCAATTACAAGTTGCTCGGAGAAATTTACAATCTAATCAGAATAAAGAGCATCTATAGGGGCAGAATTTTGATAGAGGCCAGCATAATGAAAGGGGGTACAACAATGACAGAGGATATAATCAGAATAGAGGTTACAACAATGAGAGAGGATTCAATAATGACAGAGGGTATAACAATGATAAAAGACATAATTTTGATAGAGGACAAGGTAACGAGTTAGGATTTGATAGGAGGCAGCCACATGGACAGAATATGACATGGAATACAGGACCTAATAATGGAGGAGTCCCCACTCCATTGGATCAACCAGTCAACCAATTTGCTAATCAGCCAGTTAGTCAAGACAAGCCTCCCAGTGGTGTATATCTGGTTGAGGCTGCTCTACCAGGGTGGTGTAGGCTCCATAAGACAAGCCAACATTCTGAGTTAGAGTGTTCAGAATTCCAAACCGCAGCCTCTATTTTTCAGTATGAAGTGGAGAACAATACCAATGGTCAGGAAATTGTTCTCTCCATCCCCTATGACTATCCTGTGCTAGTGCTAAACCATTGTCCTTTTCCAGCAAGTGACAAAAATGTTCCAGAAGAGGAATCTGATTCTCAGGAGGATAAAACATATCAAATCTGCAATGGAGATGAGGTGGTTCAGTTATTTAATGAAGAGGCAACAAGTGATAATGGCCCCCTAGATTCGGAAGAGGCTTATATTGAAGAAGTGCAGATGTTTCAGAGGCAGGGTAAAGGATATGATCTAAGAGACATGCCCGATAGACGCCCACAAGCTAGGGGTCCTTTCACCACTTCCATTCCTCCTAATAATTTTAATATCCCTCCAGACCCAAGTGCTAGTAATAATCCATCTTTTCCACATGTTTCCAAGTAGTACTTTGCAAAGGAAAGACAAGCTCAAATTGACCCACAAAAGGAAAAAACTGATCAAGCGAGAAAAGATAAGGTAGAGGAATCTCCTAGGGATGTCCCCACTAATTTAAGTGAGGAGCAAATGGCCTTGTATGTTGTTGAGGAATTCAAGAAGTTAAAGATAAACCTTTCATTATTTGAGTTATTAAGGTCCCCAACAATTAGGAATGCAGTTCTAGGTGCCTATGGTACACATCCGGTGTCTTTGGATAAACCTTTCAGTGAGAGTGTCAACAAGGTTACTGATTCTCAGCCCGTGAAGACACAAAACCAAGCCTATGGTTAGACTAACTTGCCACCTAGAGATAAAGGCAAGGAGAAAGACAAGACTCAAGTGGCCCAGGTAGATACTTAGCCAACTTTGTTTCAAGGGAAGACGGATACCCCGCCGTTCTTGATCTCTATGTGCATATTTGGTAAGAATTTACATAACTATTTACTGGATTTTGGTGTTTCTACTAATGTGATGCCATTTGGAGTATGTAGAGCTTTAGGGATTACACCTGTTGATTCCCAGAAGAAGGTAACTCAGTTGGATAGAACTGAAGTAAATGTAGTGGGAGAATTAAACATGATTCACATGCAAGTAGCTTCTGACCCAAGAATCCAATAGGTTATTAATATTCAGGTAGTTGATATCCCTGATGCGTATGGCTTAATTCTAGGAAGAGACTTCACGAAGGCCCTAAATGGATATGTATCTACTGATCATTCCCACATGTGGCTTCCCTGGAAAGGGGTGCCAAATCAAATCAGAATTGAAAGAGAACCAAGAATGAAATACATGATTACGGAGTATCAAAATACTTCAAATGAAGTTCTGATATCAAAAGTAGGCATGGGGAATTATATACTAACAACTCTTTATGAGGAGTTAGATTCAGAGGAGGTATTGATGCTACATACGATGTCTATTGATACAAAAACAGAATCCAGCAATGCTACTGTTCAGACAGGATTAGTTGAGGAAGATGGTGAATTCAAGGATGACCAGATTGGTCTGTTGGACAACTTTCAAAAATTTATTAGGCAGTGTATTCAAAACCAGGTTCACCTCGGAAGGAGGACAAATTTTGAAGAGTTTCTCTTACCTAACTAGTGTAGAGTCCACAATGCTTCCCATTCAGAGCTAGAATGTTGTTTATGCCAAACAGCAATAGAACGAGTACAAAAATGCATGAATTCAGCCTTACCAGTCAAGACGGATGTGCAGAGCCCTCTAGAAGATTATAAAGGAAAGAAGGTGATGACCTCTAAGAGATCCTCCAACAGTAATAACCCGAAGGATATGATGAAGAGGAATGCGACCGCTGAATGTTGGACCCTCAGATTTTATGGATCTAAATACAAGCATGGAGCTGGAGCAGGATTCAAATTGATTAGTCCAAAAGGTAAGACCTTTTTTGCAGCCCATAGACTTCAATTTCATTGCACCAATAACATAGCAGACTATGAGGCGTTGGTTCATGGACTTCTTATGGCACTCAAGAAAAAGGTTAAGGTCCTGCAAGTTTTCGGTGATTCTGAGTTGGTCATTAAGCAAGTAAGGAAACAATATTCGTGCCATGATAGGAGAATGACTAATTATAGGCATAGAGTATGGGACCTCATTGAAGGATTTGATGCCTTCAATATTCAATTGATACCACGACAAAAGAATCAAACTGTAGATTATCTGGCCTAGGCGACAAGCACTTTGTAGACCTTATCTTTGTCAGGTTTGAAAAAGTTTACTGTAGAATTGACTCCTGTGCCATCAATTTCGGATAATGTTACTAACTTTTAGGTATTTGAGGATGACAAGCATATCCTGGACTTCATTACAAACACAGATGTTTTTGCTTCCCAAATCATTGATGAAACAGAACTCTAGGAAACAGAACTAGATCTGGAAGGAGTGATAAACTTGAAGTCTAATACTATTCCAAGGGGAATGGTATAGTTGGAGCAGATTTTTGATCTAGAAAAGATCAGAGATCAGGAGCAAGAGTCTAAAAAGAAATCTATCAGTGGACAGTGTGATACTCATAATATGGGAATTGAAGATAATGTTAAGAACATTTTTATAGGCCAAGTATGCACTCCAGAGGAAAGACAAGGAATAATTGAAGCATTGCATAGCTTTCCGGATATAGTAGCTTGGAGTTATGAAGACCTAAAAACTTATGATACATCAATCATAACTCATACTATACCTTTGAAGCCAGCGCTAAGCCTTTCCGGCAAAGACAAAGACCAATTAATGCATTATTGGAATCGGTTATACAGAAAGAAGTTTAGAAATTACTGTCTGCCAAAATTATATTTCCTATCAGGCATTCAACATGGGTGGCGAACCTAGTCCCAGTAAGGAAAAAGAATGGAGAAATCAAACTTTGCATTGATTTCAAGAATTTAAATAGATCATCAGAAAAGGACAATTACCCAGTCCCTTCATTGGATGAAGTACTTCAAGTGGTAAATGCTTCTCAAATGATGTCTTTTCTGGACGGCTATTCAGGGTACAACCAAGTAATGGTTCAGTATGAGGACAGGCACAAAACTGCTTTCACAACTAAATGGGGTACCTTTGCTTATAGGAGAATGCCTTTTGGTCTCATTAATGTTGGACCACGTTTCAAAGGGCCATGGATATTGCCTTTAAGGATATCACAGGCAAGTGCATTATTATTTATATGGATGATCTGACTGTCTTTTCCAAAAATAGGGGGGATCACATCTCTGACTTGCGCAAGGTGTTTCAAAGATGCAAGGAATTCAACATATCCTTGAATCCTAAAAAGTGCATTTTTGGAGTGACAGAAGGGAAATTTTTGGGTCATGTCATATCTAAAAAGGGAATTGCTATTGATCCAAAAAGAGTGGAGGCCATATTGAAGATTCAGCCACCTGCTAGCAAAAAAGAGATGAAGTCTTTCTTTGGTAAGATCAACTTCATCAGAAAATTCATTACTGGATTCATTAAAATTGTTAAACCACTGAATGCAATGTTGAAGCAAGATGCTAAAGTTGAATGGACTGCGGAGGCAAAGGAGGAATTTGCAGAAATCAAAAGAGTCATTGTTGATGCTCCAATATTGGTAAGTCCCAATTACAGTAAGCCTTTTTACATCTATTCATTTGCTTCGGAACATTCGTGTGCGAGAATGTTGACTCAAAAGTCTAATGAGGGAAATGAGCATCCTATTCCTTTTATGAGTGCACCATTAAAAGATGCTGAGCTGAAATATCCAAGTGTAGAAAAGTAGGCGTATGCCCTAGTCAAAGCAGTGAAGAAATTCAGACACTATATCCTCAGGAATAAGGTTTATGCAATTGTCCCAGATCCTGCAATTAAATTACTGTTGATGTAGAATGAGTTGGGTGAGTGTAGAGCTAAATGGGTAACGATGCTACAAGAATATGACATTGAGATCCAACCCATGAAGTTGGTAAGAGAGCAAAGACTCACTCAGACTATGGCTGAAATGGGTCCTAAACTGACTATTCAAAATTATAATCTTGAGGAGGTTTCCCCAAGTAGCTAGTATGATGACATAGTTTATTATTTACTGAACCAACGATCCTTAGGCCATCTTAATGTTGTTTAGAGGAGAGCTCTGTGACTGAAGAGCGATGGTTTCATGCTAAAGGGAGCTGTTCTGTATAAGAGAAATCATGAAGGCATTTATTTGAGGTGTCTTGGGAAACAAGAAGCTGAAAGGGTGATGAACGAATTTCATGAAAAACATGGCACTGGCCATGGTTCTACTATTTCCGTAGCAAATCAAATCTTAAGAGCTGGGTATTATTGGCCCACATTGTTCAAGGATGTTCACTATCATGTTAGGACCTGTCACACTTGCCAGACTGCAGCAACGAAGGAAAAGTATGCAACACTTCCACTTCAATCGGTTATTGAGGTAAAGCCTTTTGCTCAGTGGGGTATGGACTTTGTAGGTCCTATCAATCCATCATCTTCTGCGGGACACAGGTACATTCTAACCATCACTGATTATTTCACAAGGTGGACTGAGGCTTTCACTTGTAGACAATGTACATCTGAGGTAGTGATTGATTTTTTAGAATCTGCCATTATTAACCGATTTGGATGTCTTCTTTCTGTTGTCTGTGATAATGGTTCTACTTTTGCATCTTTAAAATTTTCAAACCGGGCTTTTGATCATGGCATTATTATAATGTTTGCATCTAATTATTATCCCTAGGGTAATGGTTTGGCAGAATCCTCCAATAAGAACTTATTGACTGTTATCTGTAAGCTGTTGGAGAGGAACCCAAAAGACTGGCACACCTAGCTTCGGTTTTCCCTTTGGGCAGATCGTGCAAGGATTAAATCATCCATCAGAACATCTCCTTATCACTTAGTATATGGTCTGGAACCAGTGTTCCCTATTCAACTCAAGATCCCAACTTTGCAATTTATTAATGAGTTCTATGATGAGGGGGATAGAAGGGAGGCCAGGTTGACAGAACTACTGCACCTTGAGGAAAAATGAAACAATGCCCTTGAGAACTTTTCCAAACATCAAGGGGTAGTTAAGAGGTGGTTTGATAGAAGAGCTAAGGTCAAAGCTTTTAGGATTTATGACCTTGTGTTGTACTGGGATAAACCTCACGATCGAAAAGGGGACCATGGGAAGTTTGATAAAATGTGGCTCGGTCCATATCAGATTACTGAAATACTTGGAGATAATGTCTTCCGTCTGAAGACTCTCACAGGGGAAGATATTCCACTGCCTGTTAACGGGAAATATTTGAAACATTATTTCCAATCTTGAGTTGTTTTTAGTTCCCTATTTTGTATATAGTTAGTTTAGGTTGCTTTCTGTTTCTACTTTGGTTAGGGTAGGTCTCTTTTCAATTTTTTTTCTCGCTTTGTTTTTGTTAGAGTAGGTTGCTTTGGCTTGTTTGTTTTTGTTTGTGTTGCTCTTGCTCTTGGTTCTTACTCCTTCTGGGATCTCTTGTTGCATTTGTATGACAGTGGTGACAAAGTAGGTGTGGTGCTCTCAGTATTTCTTTTTCAAACTTTAATCATCTTTCCAGAACATCATGGTATGAATTCTCTACCCAATGTCATATATTCTAGTGTCTAAGACAAAGAGTCCTTTAGTCAAATTGAACAAGAATACATTAGGGTCTCACATTTCGAATATTAAAAAAAATGCCTGAGGTTGCAGGAGGACCTTATGAAGTTTGCACAGGTGAAAAATCTTTTTTCTGCTCTAGTGCCACTGTGGTTCTCATCCCTGAGTGTGAACTTCATTGTTCAGAAGTTGGAATATAAAAAATAAAGATAATATGGAAAATCAAAAGACTGAATACAACTCATCGGGGGAATCTGAATATCTCTATCAGGGCTATGAACACTTGACTGGCAGTAGAGCTATGTTCAGGAGAATCACAGCGATAACCTCATCGGGGCTATGGATGCCTGACTGGTAACGGGGCTCTATCCAGGTTGCTTTTAGAGTATGAATCTTTATGTAGCCTGTTTAGATCAAGTTTGGTCCCTTTTGCAGCTAAAGGAGGGTAATGAATGCGTATGCACACACTTCGACCCTAGTGTAGGAAAATTTGGGTGACTTGTGGGTTCTTTGGCTTAACCGTAGGTGGTGACTGGTTGGATGAATTGAGAACATAGGTTCTGGGTTCTTGATTCCAGTTTGTCATCGAAATGCTTTGGAGCATTTCTCCAAAAGAGTCGCCATTTGTTGTGCAATTTTGCACACATGCCACACTTGGAGTAGGGACCCTCTTTTCTGATTTTGGATGTCTCTAGGACCTTTGGTTTTTATTAGATTTATCCTCTTAAGGTCTTGAGATGTTTTTCTTACTTGCCTTGGTCTTGCCCTAGAGGTTGAAATGATCAAACTTGGTTTTAAATGGAAGTTCGGGTTTTGCCCTGGGTCCGGGATTTTTCGGTTCACCTGGATTCTCCCGGGTCCTGGTTCATCGTCTGGTCGCTATCAGAATTTTCGAAGTCCGGGTTTTTGGATGAATTCAGGATTTTTCGGGTCACCCGAATTTTCCCAGACCGTGTCAGAATCCCAAAGGGTGCATTATCCACAGAATTCGTGCTCACCAGGATAGTCCGTCTGGCTCAATTTTTTTCGGTTTTCCCTTTTAAGCTCAAGTTTTTGAATTTCATCAGTATGTCTTATCGACCATTAATTCTTGACGTACGTTTGCTCTGGCACGAATGTAAGCAAATTTAAAGGCTTTTAGTGCTTTCCATGATATCATTATTCATTTCCCATCTGCTCTAGTGCTCGAGTTTATTCATTTTGAGCTTTATTCAGTGGATCTGGTTTACTCGCGCGTGGATTCCTTGGACATCTGTGTTGATATTTACATTGCTAGCGCTCCCTAATTCGCAGTAATTTTGATTGGGCTTGAGTTTCATTTGGAGTTGATCCATGGTAGGCCATCGTTGACTTTGCCTTTTGTTTGCGCTTTGATTGAATCTTTTAGGTTATTGAATGGTGGTTATTTGGGTCAGCCCTTGTTTATTTTCATGACCATGTATTTATCGGACTAGGGTTTGAACTCACCCTTCCATGGGTTTTAGCATCCGCACTATGCATCCCTTCGTTTCTCAATTGAGTGTCGGGTATACCCCTGTGGCTTCATGTTTCTGTTAGGGCCTTGCCTTGTTGGCATGTAGTCTGCTATATTTTATAAAGATTAGGGTTTCGGTATGTTTGCCCAGATTTCTTAAATTCGGTGGAGTCGTCATGATCTTCTCGTCCTGTGTCTTGCTCGACCTTATCCGCATCATTTGAGATCCCAGCGTGCCTTAGTTTCATAACTTTTTGTGTCTGATTACGAGTTTTACCTAGCTCTCATGGCGGAGGCTTGACAGTCAAATTTAGGGCATCATTATTTCGTTGTAGGAATCGATCATTTGAGAGTTTTTGGGAATTAAATCCATGTGTAGTCAAAATTTGGCTTGTTGGAGTCGAGTTTATCATTGTGTAATCCAAATAGGGAAATTTGCGTGATTATTTGGTTAATGGTCTGCACGTTGAACGGTTGTCGGATTTCCGAGGTGTTTGCGGAATTTATGCGCACCCAGATTTTCCCAGATTCTTCCATTTTCCTGATGTATGATGAACTCCCAGAATTTCGAGCTGTCCGCAAAAATCCGAATTGTCTAGATTTTTCTGGTTCTCTACCTGTTTTTGGTTGATTTTGATTTTCGAAATTGAGATGATGAACTAAAGGTTAGATGATGGTTTCTTGTTGCTAAATGAATCAATATCATGGTAATTATTCATCTCCTTTGTTTGTATTGATGATTTGTTTGATGAATGATGTCTTGGCAGCGTGAGTCCGTCTAGCTTGGATTTCTCTGAATTCCATCCCGACTGGATTCTCCCGGATTACTTTGTTTTGCTGGATTGCTTCGTTTTCCTGGATTTTCAAGACTGATGATTAATGATTGATCTTAATGATTTCATGTGGTTTCAAGGCTAATCTTTGACTGGAATAGGGATGATAATTGGATTTTAATGAGGTTCTTTTGTGAATGTAGGCTAAATCAAGCAAAGCAGCGGCAGGAAAGGCCAAGGGAGACATAGAGGGATCTTCGGTGACAGATGCAGAAAGGTGAAGGCTAGATGTGAAATGTCAATTGCATGATAGTAAGAAAGATTCAATTTGGTCAGAAGTATCAGACACTAATGTAGGAGCTTGGAGATATGAAGAGTTCAAGGAAAGGACAGCTCAGCAAGATTTATCAATCCTGACCAAGGGGATGGTGAAGTCCGGACTAGCTCATGTGGCTGGATTTCCTCCTACAGTTCAATGCTATGAGTTGATATTGGAATGTGCTAGGCACTATGACTTTGACACACAAAGGATCGTCAGTACTGACGGAAGAGTGTTGGAAAATTTTAATTCAGTTTCTATTGCCCAAGCATTTGATATGCCGAACTTACCATGTGTGTGTGCCCTAGATATAGATTTGGCCAAAACTTACTATGAAGATGAACCTACCAAAGCCCAACGGATGATCAATTCTTGGCTTGAAAAGCCAAAATCTCATTTCTCCAAACTGCCTAAGCAGTTACACAGGGTCAAGTTCAGGCAGGATATATATGATCCTATCACATTGTTGAGTAGGGTGGCTGGCTTGAAGAGTGCTGGGGTATTGGAGAGTTGGATGGTGCATGTTATAAGCAAGATTGAGCAAGGCATTAATTATCACTGGGCATGGATTATCAGTGCAATGATTGACAGGCAAATGAGAGATGTGCTGGAATCAAATAAATTCACTATGTCATCTTATGTGATGTATGTGCTTGCTAGATTTTATCCATATAGGGGATTAAATCCAAAAGGGACATTTGGACAGGATGTCATCTATGAGGTATACCCTGAGTTGCACCTAGGGAACCAGAACTATAGAAGAGAAAATTATGCATTTACTATGCATATTACTAGGTTGCTCCAGAATGTAGAGCATGTGAGAATTTCCGATGGAGCTAAGGAGCTGATCAAGAAATATGGAGCTTGGTTTATACAATTCCCTACCTTCTCCTATATCAGGATTGATGGATGTCCAACTGCTCCATACAGATTGCCGAGATATCCTACTGACTATATCATACTTTTGGAGGTTACCTGACATATATATGATTTTGATGCCATCGTTAAAAGAGAGAAGCACAAAATAGGGTTTGGTGGGGATTTTCCTTTGAAAATTGGTATAGCTGAGGTTTTCCCTTCAATTCAATCAGCTCATGTATCAGGAGAGGAGTTGAGTACTTATGGGTTCTTTTTCCATTGTAAGAGGACAAACTTTGATATTACTGGTGAAGCACAAAAGAAAGCTACCAAAGAATATCACCACAAAGATGATCTAGAAGACTATTGGGTGAATAGCAAGGATGATTTTGAGGTGAGAAAGAAAAGATATTCTTCTAGGCTTCCAGCTGATATAATTAGAATGTACAATGTCAAGTTAATTCCTGATCAGTTGGAAGATGATGGAAATTTAGTCTAGGATCATGCATATGAGTTAGTCAAGGACAGACCCATTGGAGAGGGAAATTGGTCAGAAAAAGAAATAACTAGATTGGAGGAATTAATGGCTCCTATTATGAAATCTACCAAGTCCTGGTTAAAGCATAAAGTATGGGAATTGGAAAGTGAAAAGGTACCTTGTACCTTCAATATGATGGGAAATTTGAATGCTCATTCCACTTTAGAGGAATCCGGTGAGGATGATTCTGCTGGCAAAACTAAGGTGAGCTCACCTTTCAAGATTAAAATTAGAGGCCCTAAGGAAGATGAGCCCGAAAAGAAAAGAAAACCTAAGGGAAAAAAGAGGGGTCGTACTGTGAAAATAGGTAAGTCTGCAGAAGAGGAGGAACTTGAGAAAGTAGAAAGAGAAGATGCTCCTCTAGAGCCAAAAAGGACAAGGACAACCAAGGTTTCTAGGAAGAAGGAGCAAGAAACTTCTGGGGATAAGACAAACTCTCATGTGATTGATGTGGAGAGTTCAGGGGAGAAAACCCAGGTTTACTCGAGAAGATCCAGAACTCCATCTCCCAAGGAGACCATGCAAAAAATAGATCCTCTTCCAATAGAATCCACTGTAGAACAATAGAAAGGTACCTCTCCTCCATCGGTTATGCCTAAGCAGACAACTCCGGGAGAACATGAAACCAGCGAAGAAGCAAAACCATTTAAGGAGGGAGAACTTTATGGTGCAGCTACTGAGTTTGAGGCAGGACATGTAGAAGTGCATCCTTCTCCGTTAGTACAATATGAGGATTCTCCTATGAGTAGTAAAGATAATGGATCCCCTGAGAAGGAGGATGTTCATGCTAAGAATCCATCACCCTTGCAAGAAGAAGAACCATAATTGGATAGCAAAGGTGATCAATCTCCTGAAAAAGAAAAGGATGAGACGTTGGATCGACATTAAGAGGTCAAGAAGGATGAAATCCGGATGGATCCTGCTGTTTCGGGTTGGCTAGATAAAGAAATTAAGAGGAAACAGGTCATTGTTGATGACACTCCTCTCAACTGGGATGAGATGTTGGCTAAGATTGGAAAGGGTAAGAAGAAGAAGGTAGCCAAGGTGGTTTCAAAGATTGAAAGAGATGAGGATAGTAACAGGGCTATTCATATTGCTACCCCTGCAGCTGATAAAAGTAGAGATGAGGTCACTGAGAAGGATTATAATGTACAGACTATCAATCTTGGGCCTGTTTCTATGGAACAAGACATTGAAGAATATGAAGGGTCTAGTGCAGTGATCATTGGAAGATTGAGGAAGGAAATGCAGTCCAAACATGAGCTAAAGAAGGAAAATGAAAGGCTAAGGAAGTGTCTAGAAGATTTAATGAAGCCTTTTCAATCTTTTCACCCATCCTCTTCTGCTACTGCTGGTTTCTTGCCAAAGGAAACCATTTCTAAAATAGAAAAGATGAAAGCTTCTACCATGGCTATAATAGATTGGTTGAAGGAAGTACAGACTAAAGGAGATGATGCAATAAAGGAAATTCTTTCAACTTGAAAGGATGCAATAAGGGCTAAAGATTTATTAGATCATGTTTTATCTCAGGATAAGGAGGATGTTGATCTTTA
The DNA here is from genome assembly GCA_007258455.2 of Sequoia sempervirens. NCBI lineage: Eukaryota > Viridiplantae > Streptophyta > Pinopsida > Cupressales > Cupressaceae > Sequoia > Sequoia sempervirens. Next base: position 21,240 of record VDFB02354348.1, on the reverse strand, counting down.
ATTGCAGAAAACTAAAGCAATCATGGAGTATGGTAAGGATCAGCTGGCTACTGATGGAATCCTTCCTTCATCTAGGGTTAATAAGCCTTGGGAGTGGTTTGAAGCCTTGAAAATCCAACAGAAAACCATCAAGAAGATCTATAAAGAGAAGAAGCAAATGGATGGTGATTTCACCAATGTTTATGAGGGATGCATTGCTTTCTTTGAAATAATGATTGGCAGGAGGAAGATCGCTCCTAAATATCTGAGTTTGGAGCAATTAAGGGAATGGTGGCATGATGTCTATGCCCCTGATGTTGAAAACTCTGTAACTACTTATCTAGCTATGGTGGATAAGTATTTGGCATATAAGGGTGATTGGGATACAACAGTCAAGCGGTCAAGGGAAGAAATTGGATCAATCGAATTTTGGCTCAAAATCCTACCTTTGCCACCTATTGCTGAGTTGGACAAGGTGTTTTTGAAGGTTCATGAATCATTGGATCAGAACAAGGATAAGGGAGGCGGTAGTTAATGCTAACTTTGAGATTTGTGCTTCCCTATTATTATAGGGCATGTGTTGATCCGGGTTACATTGAGGAATGTGTTTTAGCCAACCTTGATGATGTATCGGCATTTAATGTGTGCTTTATTTTTAAATTCCTGAGGCCGACTTGTTTTGGCTATTTTATTTGGTAAATGTTTGGCTAAGCCGACATGTTTGAGGATTTTCTATAAATGGCATTTGTGCCTCATTTGTAAAGGGTGAGTTAGAGACAAAAAATAGAGACAAGCTAGACTAAGAAAGAGCTAGAGCATTCTGTAGTAGTGATAGTAGTTAGTTCTTTGGAGCAAATGTTGTAACATAGAACAGTGGAGTTGTTGCTACATTTTGGTGATCTAATACAATTGAAGGAATTGTGGTTTCTCTGGTGAATTCTTTTGTGTTAGTTCATCTTGCATGGTTCTTGTTGTTCCATCTTTTGAAATTGCTTGAAGATATAGGATTTGATGTTAAATTTAGAACTAGATTAGTTTTGTGAATAATGTTCATGGTTTTATGTTTGGAATGTTTGTAGCAATCTCTGGTCTATACCCCAGTAACTATCTGATTATAGTAGGCTGGTGAAGTCAACTTGGACCTTACATCTATTTGTGCTTAGTTCGATTGTGGATGAATGTCCATGATTTGAAAATCTATATGCGTTAGAAGATTGCACCTTTCTTGTGATATTGCATTGTGGGTTAAGCAGGAATTGGTTATTTGAGATTGGTCAATTCCAAGAATTGATCATTTGCATTGTTTATCTTAGAGATAGTTTAGATTTCGTTATATCTCTTGCACCCTCATCTTTTGCTATTTCTTTATCATTTGGTTAGATTTAGGACTTAAGATCATAATATTACGAAATTAGATAAATTGGAAATATACAGTTTGCTTGTAGTAAGGTCTGATTGTGATTACCAACATTTTCACATATTATTTGAGTTGTTTATGCATTGTCATGACCTGACACCCGAGAGACCTTGGGGTGATTTTTTAGTATTTTGTTATTGAAAATTACCTTTCAAGAGAGATAGAATATTGCATTATGTCTGAGTTGTTGCTGTGCAGAAAACACCATCAACATAAGTCAAGGTCCTGATGTCTTCTTTCTGCAAGAGACTAAGTTATCTGTTGAGAATATGCAAGGTTTGGCACCTAAGTTGTGGAGGAGCGGGGAGTGTCAGTGCATTGGAGCTCATGGGGCTTCTGGGGGTCTAGCTTGTTTATGGAATCCACGGAGAATCCAACCTCTTTGGTGGATATCTTCTAAATCCTCTATGTCCATGGTTGCTACTAGTTTTGAGACAGGGGAAGTCATTCTCTTTTTGAATATATATGCTCCTATGGATTTTCAGGGTAAACAAGGTCTGTGGTCTCATATCAGGCTTATCCGTAGCATGACGCCTTTTCATCCATGGATTTTGGCTGGAGATTTCAATGCTATTTGTGAGTTGGCTGTGAAGCGAGGTGTTATTGGAAGGTTGGAGCCCTCTGTGTTGCTGCTTCGGGACAATATCAATACCTTGAATCTTGTTGATATCAAACCCAACAATGGGTAGTTCACCTGGAACAATCGTCAGGTTGGTGATTTCTGCATTGCTGAAAGATTAGATCAATTTTTGGTTTCTTGTTACTAGGTTGGTGGGATGTGGTCGTCTTACTCTAAAATCTTGGATTGGAGAGGTTCTGACCGCTGGCCTAGTAAGCTTGTTATTGAGTCAACTCGTGTGCCTCGCATGCCCTCTTTTAGGTTCCAACTCATGTGGTTTCGGGACCCTTCTTTGAATGCCTTTGTGACTAACTGGTGGAAGAAAGGGAGACCTGCTTATGGTGCGACAATGTATTCCTTTGCTAAGTTACTCCAATATGTTAAATATGAGCTCAAACGGTGGAATCACCAGTACTTTGGGAATGTCTTCCATGCAAAGGTGATGGCTCAGGCAGATTTGGATGGTATTATGAGGAGGTTAAGAGAGGATGGGGTGACGACTGAGTTGCTTCAAAACGAGGCTCGGGTTGTGAAAACTCTTGAAGAATGGGAGCTGCGAGAGGAAATGTATTGGAAATAAAAGGATCGCATTGAGTGGCTTCAGGAAGGGGATAAAAATATAGCTTTCTTCTTCAATTTGGTGAAAGCCAGGCGATATTATAATTCTATCTCTGGTCTGGTGAATGACAGGGGAGACCATCTTTCCTCCTTCCTAGAAATCTCAAGGGAGGCGGTGCAGTATTTTGAATCTCTTTTTAGGGAGGACTTGCAAGGGGGGTCTCCTGAGGAAGCGCATATTCTTTCTTGTATCCCCTCTCTCATGTCTAGTGATTTGAATCAACAACTCATGAGTGATATCTCACTTGAAGAGCTTGAAGGGATTATTTTCAATATGAAGAAAGGGAAGGCACCTGGTCCTGATGGCTTCCTGGTTGAGTTTTTTCAAGAATTTTGGGATATTATCAAACTTGACCTCCTAGTAGTGGTTCAAGAATCTCAACAAAATAAGCAGATGCTAAGGGCTCTAAATGCTACCTTTCTGGCTCTTATTCCCAAGAGTGAGGGGGCAGATAGGTTAAGCCAATTTTGACCCATTTCTTTATGCAATGTAATTTATAAAATTATTTCTAAACTTATTGCTGACAGGTTGAAAAAGGGGCTTGAGGAGCTGATCTCTGAGGAACAAAGTGGTTTTGTAGCTGGTAGGAAAATTCTCGATGGGATTGTTATTGCAACTAAGGCCATCCATTCTATGGCCAGCTCTAAAGAAAAAATGATGTTTATTAAACTGGACATGGCTAAGGCTTATGACAAAGTCAGGTGGTCCTTCCTTCAACGGGTTCTTGGTGCTTTTGGTTTTGCTGAAGAATGGATTCAATGGGTTTTGAGTTGTGTTACTTTAGTCTCTTTCTCTGTGCTTATCAATGGGAGTCACTCTGAGTTATTTGGTGCTTCTAGGGGGCTTCGTAAGGGAGACACTCTTTCTCCATAATTGTTTATTCTTTTGGCTGAAGGTTTGGGGAGATGGATTAAACAAAGTGTGGAGTCTGGTCTCATTCAGGGTTGGAGGTGGGGTGGCACCTTACCTCCGTAGACTCACTTACAATTTGTGGATGATACTGCTTTGATGGGGATGGCTACAATGTGAGAGGATTCTAATTTACGAAGAGTGTTGGATGTCTACCTAGTTGCTTCCGATCAACAAATTAATGAGGGAAAGTATTCCATTTTCTTCTTCAACACTCCGGACCCCATTCAGTAGAGGATTGCACGGACATTGAGATTTCAGATTGGGACTCTCCCATTGACTTACCTTGGCATTCCTATCTCAGTGTGTAGACTGCCTAGGGAGTCTTGGCAAATTATTTTGGATAAATTTCAGGTGAAATTTAATCATTGGACTCATCGATGGTTATCCTTTGCTGGTCGTGTCTAGTTGATTAAGTCAGTGGTGCAGGCTCAGCCCATTATAGATGCATGCTCCAGGTTGCCCCTATGGGATTTCTTAAGGACCTAGATTCTGTGGCGAGATAATTTTTATGGGCTAGTTGCTTGGAGTTCTAAAAATGGAGTTTGGTTAGATGGGAGGTTGTTTGTAGTCCGAAACAATGTGGTGGACTTGGTTTGAGGCAGTCAGCTTTGACTGGGGAGGCTTTGGCTGCAAAGATATACTAGCGGTGGTGTAATGAGCAAGCTATGACTTGGGCTAGGGTTCTTTCTCAAAAGTATCTCCTGGGGATCCCTCAACCTGATATTTCTAGGTACCCCTTGTGGGGAGGGGCTCTGTGATATGGGGCACCCTCAAAAAAGGGGTTGTGCTTATTAAGGATGGATTATTTTGGATTTGCAAGAAGGGGATCGAGGCCTTGTTTTGGTCTAATTCTTGGGATGGTTTTCCTCCCATCACCTCTTAGTTTCCAAACTTGTTGAATCTTTGCCAAAAATTTCTTGAGGTTGGTTGGTCGCGGGTGAGTGATTTTAAGTCCTTTTCCTCCTGTGGTTAGATGGAGGTGACCAAATGGAAGTCCCCGGATGAGTGGTCAGATGTTGGTTTGCAGGAGGATTGTGCTGTGTTGCAAAGTATCCTCTCCAGTCGAAGATGTAGCTCTCTCCGAGATGATGACATGCTTGCCTAGTCCCCCAATCCTAAAGGGACCTATACTGTATCCTCTGGTTATAGTGTGTTATTGTCTCATAGGTTGGCTAGGCTTGAAATTCAATGGTGGAAGAAGGTCTAGAACAAGCTTTCTTGGCCAAAATGTAATTGCTTTGTTTGGATGTTGGCCTGGAATAAGTGTTTGACTTGGGATAACATTCAGAAAAGAGGTTTCCAGGGTCCTTCTATTTGTGTTATGTGTGGGGCTAATGAGGAGGACTCTACTCACTTATTTTTTTGTTGCTCTTTTTCCCTTCAGCTTTGGCATTTTTGGTGGGATGTTTGGAAAATTCCTTGTGTTCATGCTTCCTCGATTGAATTTTGGTAGGGGATGGGTCGACCCCCTTTTGTGACCTCCTTTTTGCAAGAGGTGTGGTATGTGGGGCCTACCTTCTTATTGTGGCATATTTGTTTGGAACATAATTGAAGGATATTTCATGGAGAACAAAGGTTGGTGCAACAAATTTGGCAAAGAATATTGGGCATGGTTCAGGAAACCATGGAGGCTAGGTGTGAAGTGGAATTCCCTTTGGTGAAAAGGGATATAGAGTTGGTGGAGAGATTGGGGATTCAGGGGTCGTCATTGGCTTTGGCTAGGGTTAAGAGAGGACGACATGAGAAGCAAAAAATTGATAGGGATGGCAAATGGCAACTTCCCCCATTCGGTGTTTTGAAGATCAATACTGATGGATCTTTAAGGGGCAATCTGAGACCGGCTGGTATTGGGGGGATCGGTAGGGATTCTTTGGGTTCGGTGATCTTCCTCTTTTCGATATATGAAGGGACACAGACCATCAACCTGGTGGAAGGGTTGGCTATTCTTGATGCTCTTGAGAGAGCTCATGCTTTGGGGTGGAGAAGGATTGTTTGTGAATCTGATTCCCAGATATTAATCAATTTTCTTATTGAGTGGAAAGTGGTTGATGTCAACTGGCAGTTGGCTGTGGTTGATGTCAACTGGCAGTTGGCTAGGGTTGTGCAACAAATTTTGCAGGTTAGTTCTTTGATGGAAACGGTGACTTTTGTCCATATTCCAAGGGAGTGGAATAGGGCAACTGATTGTTTGGTGAAATGGGCTTCTGAGCATGGTGGGGGATGGAGAATTGAGGAGTGGGAGTTGGTTCCTCAGGAGCTTTGTCTTGATTTAACGAATATTCTTGTTGAAGATAGGGCTGGAAATGGTGACAAATGATGATGTTGGCTATTTTATCTTAGTTTAGTTTGTTGCTCTTGTCTTTCTTTGGGACCTCAGTCCTTTGCTTCCTTTGTAATGTTACTTTCTGATCTTCAATAAAGTTTTTACCTCTTTTTATTAAAAATAAAACAATAGTTAAATAAAATAAAAAATATATTAAAATGAGTTAGAGTAAATAAATAAAATACTTTTGCATCCAGACAAGAATTAAAGAAATAGTTAAGTGATAATTACTTTGATGTTTTGCATGAAGATAATATTTATATAATAGTTAAATTAATATTACTCTCAAGTTAAGAGGACATTTTGCATGAAGATAATATTTAAATAATAGTTAAACTAATATCACTCTAAAGTTAAAATAATATTTTATATGAAGTTAATATTTAACTAATAGTTATTCTTCTTGATTTAGTCGTTATCTTCAAGTAAATTTTGGTGATTGCATGAGAAAACAATTTATTTTATTTAAATTATATATAATTGGTTATGAGCATACAATAGGTATATATTACACTACAATATAACTAATGAATACCTCTTTTTTAACAAAATATAAGTCAGGTTTATTTTCAGATATCGAAAGATCATCTTGTAATATATTATTTTTAATTGGTGGATATGTGAAGAAGTAATATAATAAAACACAACCCTAAATCCATTGAAAACACATTGAGACTCAGTGTAACAAATTGAAACCAAATTGTATTTAATAACATAAGATAATTTTGTTCTTAGAAATTTTGTAAAACTTTTACAATCCATTTTAGTTTTAATCATAAATCTATGACTTAATTAAAATATAAACTAGTTACATAAATAGTGGAAATAAATGATGAAAAAAATAAATCTAGAAACTATTTAAAAATTTGTTTTATCATCACAATGCTCTTGTCTTAAATTGAAAAAAACATAAAAAAATATGAATTAAAATCCAATTTATTTTTATTAGGTAAATGTTTTTTAATGGAGCTTTGAACTAGAAGATCATTTTGAAGGGACCCCAAAACCCTAAATATCAAGAAAAGGCAACAACAACATGACAATAAAATTGACAATGAAATGGGCCCTGGAACTAGAAAGGCCCCTAAGAAATAAACAACAAAACTTGTATTGGATTCTCAACGAGACTAGAACTTGTGAGGACTTGTATTGGATTCTCAACTCCCAAACATCAAGTTCAAAACATAGTTTATGGAATTTGGTAGCACCTTATCAATATCAACACACATAAAATTTGGAAAAAAAAATTATTTATAGATTTGTGATAATATCAATAGATAAAAATTGACCAAGTACATTGGCAACACCTTGTACGATCTCTTCATCCTATTATTCTAATGCAATACCTAGGAGCCTAACCCAAACAAAGACCTTATTATAATTTTCCTTGGTAGCATCAAATCTAGTAGACCATATTTTCAAAAAAGATAAAATTTACCAAGGACAACCCAAAAGGATCCTTGTACTATCTTCAAGAGTTTGGAAAGAGAATATGAAAATTTATTGTTGTGAAAGTCACCTAAATATGTCTAGACACTCCCCATATTTTAAGAAACCAACATCAAACAACATCAATCTTTGATTTTGTGAATATCTCAATGAGGGCACCCCCCATGCAAGTAGTAGCTCTATTTATAACAACATCGAGAACCTTCAAAATATTGCAAGATATTTCCAAATTGTAAAAAAATTACCCAAGCTTAGGTCAAAAGCATGCATGGATGAATTAGATGGGGAACCACCCACCCACAATTCTACTAAAGAAACTCTAGCCTACAAAGTTAGAATAAAAATGGGACTCGGAGTCCCAAGATGACCATTGTCAAGAGGAGGTATCACCAAAGAAGAAAATTTACCCTCGCCAAAACATCCTTATTACTTGAGATCAATCATTGGAAAATATTCTTGATCCCTACCACAACCCTTATAAGGCTCCCTTAGATACCAATCTCTTCCCCATCTTCCACAAGATTGTTAAACCTTAGAGATACCATGAAATTCTCCTCACAAGGGTTGACCATGAGGAATGTAGAATGGATTTGGGTTGCAAAAGCAAAGGTGACTATAAGGGAGAGCAGAAAGCCCCTACATAACCCACATGCAAGATAGCTATTTGAAGCTCCTACAAAATCCTCTACAATTATTCTTAATGGCCACAAGAGAGGATAAATCCTTTCTTTCAAATAAGCCTCAAGAAATAGATCTAATAGCAAATTATCTTACTCCTTGTCCAATAGCCATCCCATTTATTCTCATTTTAATCATCTGGTTCATCCTTAGCCTCACCCCCATCAATGATTTTCTTGCTCAAGGAATGCTTAAAAGTTCTACTCCCACTACTTGCCTCCATCATTTTTTTGGTATATTAATTCTTCTTAATCAAATTTTTTTATTGAAACCAATGTAAAAATACTTATCATAGTAATCACTTGAAGTTTTAACTTATTTTTATTTAAATATAAAACTAGTTTTACCATGTGTAGTGTACAAAAATGTACATCTTTACATTTTCACACTATGTTTGCATCCCCTTTATTAATGAGACTTAATTAAGCCTTTAATTGGCCCAATTATGAATTCACAAGCCTAATTAATTTTGTTAAATTCAAAAGGGAAACCCACATTTAATCAATGCATACACTTAATTACACATCTTGGAAAATATGTGTCCTAGGTTGAGGGCCTAGGACCCATTTTCCCAAGGGAGAATGGGTCCTCCTTAAGTCTCAGGACCCATTTTGTAATATGTTTTTAATGGAATTTTAATGATCTAAATTCAAATTGAAAATTTTGGTTTGTGATGTTTAATTGTCGAGAAATTAAGGAAAGACCTATAAATAAAAGGCCTTTTTATCAATTCAAATATAGAAAAGCAAGAAGCAACATTAAGGAAACCTTCACATGAGAAATATTATTGTCAAGAGCATTGAAGGGCAGATTTATCAAGCATGATCTATAACAACATTCAAGATCCTATCATGATGTCAAAGTTATTTGTATTCATGCATGTTTTTGGAACTAACATTGTGATGTAGGTTTCAAGCAATCAAGTATCAAATCAAGTGTCAAATCAAGCATCCAATCAAGCCATTTCATGCAAGGTACAATCCTTAGAGTGATGTGATAGACTTCAGTCCTTTAAGGGCAACCATTAAAGGTTTTGGTGAGGTGTAACAAAAAATTTCATTCATCAATTCCTCCATTTTTCAAGGTTTAATTACCAAACTAGGGTTTGACCAAGGAAAACCCTTATTCATCCAAAAAGAAAAAATTTCCCTCCCATTGTGTATGTGCAAATTTGCAGGTGAAGAAGGTTTGAAGATTGATCAGAAGTGCAATTTTACAAAGTTGTCAAAGTTTTCATCATTATCATCAAGCCACAAAAACTCAGATCCCAAATTTATTTTTGAATTTATGACAATGAAACCTAGGGCAAATGGAAGCTCAAATCTTGCACCAGAGGACCTCCAAAGTTGAGGAAAAACCCTATACAAAGACCCATTCACCTAGGTGAATGAGTCCTAGCAAGACACTCTGCATCACTTTTGGTGATAGATGCACAACAATTTAACCTTCTCATATCTTCCAGAAGGTTATGGTTTTCATTAGTATTATGCTTTAAATTTTCATTTCAAGTTTTACTTCACATAATTGAGTTCATTTGGTATTTTATTTCATCTCCCAAAAGTGCATTTCAGTCATATTTTACCATTTTCTGTCATAAGGGAAAATAATAGATCCTAGGCTAGGGTTGAATCACCTTAGGGTTGAAAGTCAATCCTAGCCTTTGGAGATCTCTTTTTCTAATGAAATTAGGGAAAGGTAAGTGTGTTTAAACCCTTATATCACACATATTTTAATCATTTCATATTGGAAAAGAACACATACTTACCATTTTCTATGTTTCATTTTGGTGAACCCGACATTGCACATCATATTTTCTATTTAAAGATCCTTAAAATCCTAGATCTATTTTTGCATTAGTTTGCATTGCATCTCATTTAGGGTTTTAAAATTAATAAAAAATCAAATTTTTTTGCATCAGTTTTTGCATACATCTTTTATTGTAGTTACATCAAAAGTGTATTTCAATCATTTAGATCAACATTTTAGTTCAAATTGCATCTCAAAATTTGTCACCTTGTTCACTTGTTTTCACTAATTGCACTTGCATTAGGACACCTAAAACTAGAAAAATATGTCACAAAATTCACTGTTTGCAACCTTGAACAGAGAACACAAACAATAACTCATAATTTGCATTTTTCATTTTTTAGAACCTTATCTAAGGACTCAGTCCCTCTAGGGCGAATCTATCCTTGTACAGGTGTCTCAGACAACTTTTGCACAATCTTTTATCTTTGAATTATCAGTTTGTTCTAGCTTGTAGAAGTCTATTTTGAAATTCTGGAAAAACAATTTGCTTGTGCAAGAAAGATGTTATTTTGGTTGATTTGTTGCAACTTTGGGAAAATAATTATTTCATTTTAGTATTAACAATCATTAGATGTGTAGGAAAATTGGTTACATTTCCTAAATCATTACATATGTTGGATAAATTACTATTCATGTTAGCATGTTTCCTTTTCAAAGACATGGTTTTAACATGGTTAAAAATGGATTGCATAAGTACAACATCCCTTCTTATGAATAAAGTTTAGGGTAAATAAATGAGGTCATTAAGAAACATGTTAGCCATCCTCCCACTATCTTTTCTAGTTATGAGGACATATTAGTGTAAGAGAATGAAATTGTTGACACATTCCTTAAAATAACCTTTCCTATCCTTCACTCATCCCCTAATATCTCTCCTATTTGTGAGGATGTTTTGATATAAGAAGATACAAGCATGGATAATCATGAAAACCATAATTATTCTTCTTCTGATAGCTCTCCTATTGGTGATGAAGGTATCTTGGTGAAAGAAGATACAATCATTGAGAATCATGAGAATCTTGTTTGTCCCTCTCCACCTACTTCTCCCACTTGGGAGGATATTATGGCACAAGAGGATGAGTCTCCATTCATCTGCCATTATCTCTCCCACTTTTGAGAATAATTTAGTGCAAGAGATTGAAATCATGGATAATCATAAAAACTCTAGTTCTTCTACCAATTCCTCTCATATATGTGACAAAGCTATCTTGGTGAAAGGAGATACAATCATGAAGAATCATGAGAATATTGTTTATCCCTCTCTCAATTCTTCTCCCACTTGGGAAGATATTGTGAAAAATAAAGATGATATCATAGATACATTTCTTTCAAAATATAATGTAGATGAAGAGGATAAGTCAACCTCCAATCCCCCTCTTTAGAAAATCATCAATAAGAAGTAACATCCACTGAGGTTATGAATGCACAAGTGTTCATTAGATCTCCTTGATTATTGGTCCACCTAAGATTCATTTTAAACCTCCTAAGAGTACTTTAATTATTGGCCCTCCCAAGTCATCTCCTGAGCCACTTCTTATCATAGGACCACCACAACACCAACCAAAACCTCTTGGACATATCTTAAATTTTATAAGACAACTCACTCGTAACAATGTTTCGTAGCAACCAAGTTATAATATCATTTCTTACACATATAATATAAGGAACAGTAGGCAACCAAAAACCATACCTACTTCATTACCATTACCTCAACCTATTTTTTCTAGTGTTCCTCGTTTTCCTTCACACAGTGGAAAGGAGTATGATCTTGTGGAAAAAATTAGAAACACTCCTGCTAAGATTTCTTTATGGTATCTTATTCAAGCTTCACCTAATTATCATAGCATGCTTCAAAGTTCTTTACAACAAATAGTGGTCCCTCCTAGTGCACAACCAAATGATGTAGTAGCCCTAATTCAAGGTATGAACTTGGTCAACTTAGACATTACCTTTCATCAAGATGAGTTACCTCCATTGGAGATACAAAAACAAAATGAGGCCTTGATGATATTGGTTTCCATTAATAGATGTGTAAGAAAAAGAACTCTTATTAACAATGGTTTGGCCCTTAATGTGTGTAGTATAAACCTCTTGGATAAGATTGGAGTGGATAACTAAGATTGAACTAGATTCCTTATCTATTCATGGTTTTGATAATGTGGGAAAGTAACCTCTTGGTGTGATAACATTACTTGTGAAAGTTGGAAAAGTTACATTGCAAACTCCTATCCATGTCATGCCTCAAGATCTCTCATATAATCTTCTTTTGGGTAGACCATGGATTCATGAAATGAATGGAGTCCCTTCAACCCTTCATCGCTTAATGAAGTATTTTTATAAGAATGAGGTCTACATAATCAAAGATGACCTCCAATTAAAAAGTTGCTTGCAAACTAAGAAAGATAAAGAGAGTCCTTTGAAAACATTAATACCAACCTCACAAGTAGATCCTGTGCAAGAGGAAGAAAAAGAGAAAAAAATTGCACTTGTTCAATTACAAAACTATTGGATGATGATTGGTGTTCATTAGATTTTACACCTACATTCATGGGAGAATACAAGATTACACAAAAATCAGGAAAAGAGAAAGAACCTGACATAATATCCACACAAGTTGAGTCATTAAAACCATGTAAGCCCACAAATTTTAGCAAAGAAGAGGAAAACACAAGTTATACATCCACATATGATGAGTGTGATCATGAGAAACCACCAAATCCAAAAGAAATGGAATTTTTTTATGGAAGAGGTTATGCCCTTTTGAAACAACTCGGCTATAAAGGAAAAGGATGTGGTATTAAAGAACAAGGTATCTATGTCCCTATAGATCCTTACACACAAGAAACAACTAGAGGTCTTGGTTATTGTCCTTCAAAATAAATGAAAGCATCAAAGAAACCTTCACTTAATATCAACGTCATCACACAAAACACTCCTAGGACAAATATTGCTTCATCTTCAAACACATGTCTCAGTAATGATTGGGCTTCATTATATTTTACACCCTCCTTTAAGGAAGAGTACAAAATCTTGCAATCTAGAGAGTCTTGTGTATGTATGACACCTTGCAGTAAGCAAGAGATATCTTTGTCACAAAATAAAGGAGCATCTTCTACTATTGAGGATACCTTGTCAAGGCTTCTCCAAGCCCGCTTGATATCTCTCCCTCGAAGAACACAAAAGAAATTTTACAACAAAAGTACATTTTGTGCATATCATCGAGTTCATGGTCATTTTACCAATGAATGTAAGGCTTTGAGTAAAAAAACTCAACATCTTAAGGATTGTGGTGCTCTTCCCTATGTTGATGCACCTATTTCCTCTAATCGATAATAATTTTCATCTTATCATGTTGCTCATCACTATGTGGCATTAGTAGCTTTATGTGTCTTGCTCATTACCATCCATGGAGGTACAATTTTAGGTGCAACAATATTTCTCTTGGAAACAACATGATAGTTCTTGGCGGTTGTCTTTATCTCTACAATTGTGGGGCAAGGATAACTAGTTTTTGGTGGTATGCATTATTTTCAAGGATCCCCTCTTCCTCTCTTTCTACTTAAAATACCAACATAGCAAGTATGTTGACATTTTAAGTGGGGGGCATATTGTCCCCTGATCATTGTTTGCATGTTCCCTTCTTAGTGATGGTAGCATACATCTCCTAGGAAGTGTGACCATTACATTGGCATTATTTCATTTTGGCATTAACATTTTGACATTTCTTGCTTCACTTTGTTCATAAAGGTTGAATTTAGTGTAGAATTATGTTAGCATATTAATCATGTTGTGGTGCCTTATCAAAGTTATTAGGGAGTATAACTTTTGGTATGGTTGACATATGGGATCCTATAGACCTAACACGACTTTCACATCAACCACCTTTTTGTGGGTACATACCCACCTAGTGTGTGCTTCTTATATTTGTCTTGGGGGCTCATCTAGTGTATATCAGATTACACTAGCCCTTGTGAGCATATTTTTCATGGCCACCTAGCATATAACAAAACTTTCTTGCTTGTGGATCCATGTGTTTCATAAGTGATTTTACATCCTTATGAGTGTATTTAATGGACGTGGCATAATGCAACTTGCTAGTCCATCTTTCTTTCCTCCTTGCATTAATTTTGGCATTATATGCTTGTGTATCTTGTCTTGCTATTTCATATCATACATATGTGTGTGTCCCTTTTTACTTATGTTGGTTGCCATGGGATCTTAGATCCTGGGGGCTTGCACAACCTCCTTGATCCTTGTCATCCTATCTGATTGATATTTGTGCACTTGGACCCCTCTTGACGCATATTTATCTACTTTAGTGTGATTCTAAACATAAGTTCATACTCTCACTAAAGTGGGGGCTAAATATAGTGTAGAAAAATGTACACCTTTACATTTTCACATTATGTTTGCATCCCCTTTATTAATTGGACTTAATTAAGCCTTTAATTGACCCAATTATGCATTCACAAACCTAATTAATTTCATATTTTTGAAAGGAAAAGCCATATTTAATCAATACATACACTTAATTAGACATCTTGGAAAATGTATGTCCTAGGTTTAGGGCCTAGGACCCATTCACCCAAGAAGGAAAATGGGTTCTCCTTAATTCTTGTTAGTGTGAAAGGGGTACTTTATCTAACTAGTTCATTTCCTATCTAGTTCTCCAGTTAAGTCCTCTTCACACTAGCTTAACTTTACATAGGGATAAGGTTGTTGAGTTTTAATGACATGAGTTGTCACACCTCATAGCATGACAACACTTGTCATAATATGCTTATATCTATCTCATATTTATGTATTTGCTTTCCTTCAATCATTTGTATCTTAGGGTAGGCTAGTTAGCAAATCTCACATGGCATCACATCCATTTAATGAGTTGCACGGGTCAACAATCTTTTAGGAAATCTGAGATTGTAGAACTATTTTTTTAAAAGCATTGAGTATGCTCTTCTCTTGCATCCTTGGATGGTCTAGAGAATCAGATAAGTGTGAAAAAAACATTAGTTTCTGGAGGGTTCATACATTGACTTGTTAGTTGCAGGTCTTCTAAAGCTTCCTAGAGAGATTTTGAGCTCACCATTAAGTCCAAAGCAATTGAGATAGTCATATCTTCCCTTTATTTCACCTGAAACAGACATCAAAGGAAAGATCTACAACAATTTGAAGCAAGAGGTTCATTGCCAGGTCCAACAACGATCCATCATTTCAGAGCATTTTGGGTCAAATCCGACCCTACAATTGTGCTTAGAAGGCTCAAAAACCATAAAATTGATTGTCATAATGTCAATTTTGGACAAAGTTGCTAGGTAAGGTAAAAAAAATTTATCTAGGGAGCCATTTGGCCCCCATGAACAAACTAGTTTAAAAATATATATATAATTTTTGTTTTAAAATAAATATTTTTTTGTTTTAATTTGTTTTTTCCAATATATATTATATTTGGTTTTAAAAAACTAAAAATTTGAATATATACATACATACATATATATATATTTGACAAAATATATTATTTTTCTTTTTTAAAAAATAAAAAATTTAAAACCAAAAAATAAAAACTAAAAAAAAAATTCATTAAATTTTTTTTTAAAACAAACAATTTTTTTAAAATTATGTAGTACGCTAGCGTGAATCACGCCCTGTAGTCCCTACCGCAGTGCTTTGTGAGTACCACGGTACATTAATTACCCTGAAAACCCTTTCGAATGGGTCTGCTATGATAGCACGTGTCGTTGTGACCTTCAAGCCTTTGAATTTTTTTTTTACTCTTTATAAAGTTTTTAATATTTTTTAAATGTTAAAAAAATCAACTTTTTAAAAGTTCGTCGACAATTTTATTATTTTTTTAATATTTTTTATGTTAAAAAATCTAATCTTAGAAAAAATCCATCAATGGTTTTTAATGTTTTAATATTAAAACCAATTTTTTAAATGTGTTGACACTTTTTAATAATTTTTTAATTAAAAAATCTCCCTTTTAATGGATTGAAAAAAAGATGGCGTCGTTGCCGAATTCCCATTCTGCTAGGGTTGTGGGTGCTGATGAAGCTTTTGGATCCTTTAGTGCTTTCCATGGATGCAGGGAGGCTCTTGCTTTCAATTCTTTGAGAGGTCGCCCGATGGTGAACAAAGACTCGTAGGGAAAAACTGCTTGGATTCCTTCCTTTACTGCGCGACTTTCTGTTGGTAATAGCGATAATGTTCAGACTATTGTTGGGGGGGCACAAGGGTGATTCGAATGGTGCCTCTCCTCGACCCTCGGTTGATGGAAATAATATGAGATTTGGGGCTCAATCTAGCTGTGTTTTAGATGTCATTGATATGCATCTCGGTCTATGCCCTAGCTCGACTAGGGCTTCTCCTAATCTGCGATCAAAATTTTCTTTGGTGACGCAAAATGACGTCACCTCTTATCCCTTGCAGTTCCATAAGGCTTCTCCTGGATCGTCAAAGATGTTGTCCAATAGTGGCATGCATTTATAGGGCTCTGTGGGAATTATCTCATTGACATCACTGTTTGTTGGTGAAGGTTCACAGGAGAGGTGTGGGGTTGGGTGTCTAGCGGATGAGGCTTCTTCAGGATCCACAACAACTGCCAACAAATTGCTTTTTGAAGCCGAACCTGGAACAAATCTCTCTTTCTTGGATGCGTTAAAAAATGGGCAAGGATTCAAGGTGCGATCAGGGGATGTCCCTAGGTCTGGCACCTCTTTGGATAGCACTAGGGCTATCGCCCCTGATGTCTCATTGGATTCAAAAATATTAGGCACAACCTATAGGAGGGTTGTTTAGTGCATGAAGGTACCTTTGGAATTGAACTTTGATGACACTTTATTGAAGGAATTACATGAAAATGAATTGTTCTTTTATGAGAATGGGTTAATAGGTAGGTTCAACCAATTATGGCCCAGTTTTCCAATGTTGCACGAGTGGATTTCAAAATCTTGGATTCCCTTGATGAAAAACAACTTGGAAATTTATCCTAGCGCAAGAGGCTTTTTTACAGTGGTCTTTGACAACAAGCAAGACATAAATGTAATTTTCAATCACTCATGGTTATGGGAAGAGAGTTCACTATTTTTAAAACCATGGCATCCAAATTTTGATCTGACCACTGAATCATTCTCAATTATGCCAATCTAGGTTCGCCTTCCAAATCTTCCCCTCCAGTATTGGTTTGAATCTTGTTTTGCAACATTTGGCAATACCCTTGGCAAATTCATATGTTCAGATGAAAATTCAAGAGATTACATTCACACAACCTTCGCTAGGATCCTGGTTGAGTTGGAAACCTCCAAAGCTCTTCTAGCTGAAATCATCTTGAATGCAAACAGTAATAGCTGGCATCAATCATTGGATTACGAGGGAGTAACATTTAGGTGTAGGAGATGCTACAAAATAGGTCACATGGCAGTAGATTGCCCAAATATAAAATCTCAAACAAAACGGGTAGCATCTTGGTGGAAAGATGCTACTCCCAAACATTATTTTGTATTCAATTCACCCAAAACTTGTGATAACATGTTGGAGGGGAAGATTGATGAGGCTCCTAAACACTCAAAATTTGAATAGGAGTTGACTCATGCTAATGGTAGCGAAGCTACTTCTCAAGGCTCAATGGTAGCAGGTGATGGTTCCAATACCACAACCACTGAGTGTTGCTCCCCTCAGGTTCCAACACAAATCTTAAAGGACTCAATTGATAGAGTTGTGGGAAATGATTTGGCAAATAGTAAAGAAAAAAGAGGAACCACAATCAAATTGGGGAAGCTTCCAACAAAATACAGCATCAAAATGAAGGGGAAAATGATAGGTAGAGAACACAAAAAAAAGAAAAGCTTATCCTCAAATTAAAGGAAATAAAAAAAAAGTTGGGTTCTCAAGTAGAACCAGGGGTCAACATTCAGTAGGCATGGACTGCTAGGAATCTATTTCATAATTTGAACTAATATGGATAGTTTGTGGAATTTACACTATGCATAAGAGTAGATGGGCAGTCGGTAAAGTAGGTCAGTCATTGTCTTTTAATTTAGGGTGAAAATGTGGTCAAGTAGGCAAAATTTTGTGTGGTCCAAAATAATCATGGCTGTACAAATCAACTATAGCTCCATGCATGGGGATGAGATCCCTCTTTTGTGATCTCAACTAGTGTTGGCCAGTCTTATTTCCAGTATCTTTATAAAACTTGCTTACCAATCAAAAACAAAATATATAAAAAAATCTCAAAGCCACCAGATTTGGAGGAGAATTTAGCGAACAACTAAATTGGTGGTTAGCTAATTTTATTTGGTAGAATGGTATCCTTGGTGGAGTTCTAAAATAGTTGACAAATATAAAACATGACTTGTGGCCAAAGGTTTCTCTGAAATACCAGCTGTTAACTACATTAAGACCTTTAACCCTATTGTCAAAATGAACTCCATTCGCTTGCTACTTGCTATTTCTCTAGCTCATGGTTGGGTTGTACATCAAATGGACGTGAAGAGTGCATTTCTTCACAAAGATTTACATGAAGAAATTTATATGGAGCAGCCACAAGGATTCATTCAAGATTCTTCATTGGTTTACAAATTTAAGAAGTCTCTCCATGGCTTCAAACAGGCTCCACGAGCTTGGTATGCCAAAATAGACTCCTTTCTTCTCTCTAGTGGGTTTTCTAAATGCCACTTAGATCTGAATATCTACATCTTGCAACAGGAGGATGCTCTTCTCTTCTTGGCTCTCTATGTTGATGACTTGATTATCACTGGGAGCACTTCATCCATCATGACAATTGTGAAGAATGCTTTGCATGATAGATTTTCCATGTCTGGCTTTGGGTCTCTTGCACTACTTTCTCAATATGGAGATCACTCAAACCTCTTTCGGGATCTCTCTTGCATAACCCAAGTATGCTCTTTATCTTTTGTCATGTTTTCATATGGCTAATTGTAAGCCTAGCCCGACTCCCTTTTTATTTGGAGTTAAGCTTGAGGAAAAATGTTCCACACCCATAGTTGATGCTACATTGTATCGTTAACTTGTTGATAGCCTCATCTACTTGAATCATACTCAACTTGGAATTTCCTTTGCAATTGGCATTGTTTCGCACTTCATGAAAAAACCACATGAGCTTCATTAGAAAGCTACAAAACACATCTTGCACTACATCCAGGGCACTCATCAGTATGGGATTCCTTATACAGTAGGCACAAGTTTAGACTTACCCACCTTTGGCTATCGTTGTCATTATGGTTTCGGTCCCATTTGTTGGCAAAGAATGAAGCAACATGCCATTGCTCTTTCTTCAACTGAGGCTTGGTATTGGGGGGCTATCAATGTTGCCACTGAGGCTATTTGGCTTCAAAATATCTTCACTGAACTTGGTATCACCTTTCAAAATCCATCAATCCATCGTGACAACCAGAGTGCCATTCAGATCTTGAAGAACCCGGTCCATCATCAATGAACCAAACACATTGAGATCCATATGCATTTTCTTTGGGAGCCGATTTAGGAGCAGGTCATTAATTTCCACTACTGTCCTACAATAGATCAGGTTGCAGATATATTCACCAAACCCTTCACCAAGAGAAACTATGTTCATCTTCATTCTCTCTTGGGAGTGAGGGAAATATCTTCTAGGGGGGTCACTTAGACCTACTTCATTCAACCTCTCATAAAAGGGAGTTTTTTCCCACTGGGTTTTCTCCTTTATCATTGAGAATTTATTATGTACATGGGTACCTCATTAGGCTAGTAGCCGAGACCCATATTTGCATATTTGCATTGTATTATTTTCCCTAAGTTGCACTTAAGAGGGGTGTTAGTGTGAAAGGGGTACTTTATCTAACTAGTTCATTTCCTAGCTAGTTCTCCACTTAAGTCCTCTTCACACTAGGTTAACTTTACATAGAGATAAGGTTGTTGAGCTTTAATGACACGGGTTGTCACACCTCACAGGATGACAACACTTGTCATAATCTACTTACATCTATCTCTCCCCTTGGCCTATATAACCAAGGCATTTCCTTTGTAATCTCAATTCTCAAGTTGATTATAGCTTTGCATTCTTGAGAGGAATACAATTTATTCTTTCTCATATTTTTGTATTTTCTTTCCTTTAGTCATTTGTATCTTGGGGTCTCACAATTCTCGGGACCCATTTTTTAATATGTTTTTGGTAGCATTTTAATGATCTAAATTCAAATTGTAGAATTTGGTTTGTGATGTTTACTTGTCAGGAAATTAAGGAAATACCTATAAATACAAGGTCTTTTTATCAATTCAGACTTAGAGAAGCAAGAAGCAACATTAAGGAAACCTTCACATGAGCAAATATTATTGTCAAGAGCATTGAAGAGTAGATTTATAAAGCATCTACAATAGCATTCAAAATCCTGCCATAAAGTTATTTGCATTCATGCATGTTTTTGGAACTAACATTATGATGTAGGTTTCAAGCATTCAAGCATCAAATCAAGCATCCAATCAAGCCATTTCATGCAATATCTAATCCTTGGAGTGATGTGACAGACTTTAGTCTTTTAAGGGAAATCATTAAAGGGTTTGATGGGTTGTAACAAGCTTTTTTCATTCATTAATTCATCCATTTTTATCATTATTTCATTATCAAGGTTTAATTACCAAATTAGGGTTTGACCAAGGCAAACCCTTATTCACCCAAAAACAAAAATTTTCCCTCTCTTTGTGTATGTGCAGATTTGTAGGTGAAGAAGGATTGAAGATTGATCAAAAGTGCAATTTTACAAAGTTGTCAAAATTATAATCATTATTGTCAAGCCACGAAAACTCAGATCTCAAATTTATTGCCAACATTCTGATAGTGAAACTTGGGGAAAACAGAAGCTCATATCTTGCACTAGAGGACCCCCACAGTTGAGGGAAAACCTTGTACAAAGACCCATTCGCTTGGGTGAATGAGTCCTAGTAGGACACTTTGCAACACTTTTGGTGATAGGTGCACAACAATTTAACCTTCTCAGATCTGCCGAAAGGTTGTGGTTTTTGTTAGTATTATGCTTTAAATTTGCATTTCAAGTTTTACTTCACATAATCGAGTTCACTTAGTATTTTATTTTCATCTCCCAAAAGTGCATTTCAGTCATATTTTACCATTTTATGTCATAAGGGAAAACAACAAATCCTAAACTAGGGTTGACTCACCTTAGTACTGAAAGTAAATCCTAACCTTTGGAGATCTCTTTTTCTAATGAAATTAGGGAAAGGTAAGTGTATTTAAACTGTTAGATCACACATCTTTTAATCATTTCATATTGGCAAACAACACACACCATTTTCTATGTTTCACCATGAAACTACAAATAAATATGACAATGAACTTATACGAATTCTATGAAAATTTTATATTATTGTTGCATTTAGATACCAAAGTTATTTTAAGTGTTAAATAAGTAATTTAATAGTTATTT
>VDFB02354347.1:0-18104 GCA_007258455.2 Sequoia sempervirens | reverse complement strand
TATTCCTTAACTTTCAATTTGGAGATTTTATCATATGGGCCTTGAGACTCTTTATCATCAGATGACTCTTCACTAGAGTATAATGCCTCTATTTCTTATATCTCCTTTATTCTTTGCTCTACCCCCTTGTTATATTCATCAATAGATATTTCAACTTCCTTCTCTTCCATGTTCCTGATTGTGTCATCATATGGATAAGGTATATGATCATACCAACCCAAGTTCACCTTTTTTTTCTAGCAAATTCAATGTATCCTTCTGGATCAAACCCTTTGCTTGGTGGAGCCCTTTCCGAATTGAAATGCAATAGTTTATCCAAAATCAATTCATGCCCTTCTTTTCATAGTATAGTGAAATCTCCAAAGCATAAAGTGCTTAGCATGAATTCTTGCTTTCCAAAGGAACCTAGATTCATAATAGTCGAATAGTCCATATGTCTAACAATCTCTAAGTATGCAATTCTATCTAGTACTGTCTTTTGCAAAATAAATGGTGAATCCTCAAAACCATAAACCTTGATCATGTTGGCATCCTAAAAATAGTACCAATCACCCTAATTGTGACCAATAGGTCCATTGAAATCCTTTTGCCTAAGGAACCTCTTAATTTCATCAGATAATGGTTGATCACAAGGATAGTTGAAAATTTTGTACAATGTCTTTACAAAATACTCTTGAAAATGAACATAACTTGAGTTGACAAATCTGCTATCTGAAATAGCAGTCCATAATTATATTGGTAGTGGTTTTCCCTCTTTGTTAGATTCTGCAATCCTTAATTCCTCTAGCTAAATCCCTATTTCTTTCCTGAAATACATTATTATATCCATGAAAATAGAATAATGCCTGAAATGCAGAATAGGGGATCCTTTTTTAATTGCCATTAGTCCTGAATTAATTTCTTTGAAAATATATGAACTATAGTCAAATGGCCTGGCATTATGGCATTGAACATCGACAACAATCACCTTTGGTACAATCGACATAAACTTAGGATCCTCAGTCCCTAACACCTGACACACTAAGAAGTATGTGTATTTTAAATAGGGCTCAAATAAGTTGACATGAAAAGGAGGTCCATCATTGTCATCAAGTTGAACTAGACTTCCATCTTTCTTGGGCCTTTGCAATGGTAATCTCCACCCTCTATAGGTTGTATCCATTCTCCAATATTCTTTCTCTAAAGCTTCATGTACAATAGCTTCATCACATGTGTCATTTATGTCAAAAATTTCACAAATTCTAGCTTTGGAAACATGTATAAAAGGTTTTCCTAGCAAATTTTAGATAGCCTTGAGGTCTGGATTGTAGTGGGTAGCCAGGAGTTTTAGTAATTCCATAGTCACAAATACGTTAGGAAAACAACCAATTTTCCCAAGTTAAAATTCCAAGAATTGCATACTGGCTCAAACCTATCCCTTCGATGATAATGAAACATAAATATCTCATATCCTTGAATAGGTGTCCATACATCCCCTATATTTCTCCACTTGTCTTCAAATCTTTTGACTTCAGCCCTAATTTGTGTAGGAAACCTTGCTTTTGGTCCTAAACTAGGTAATTGGTCAATAAGATCCTGGTTCAATATTCTCTCATTTGTTTTTGGTTCATCCCTTGTTTAAATTTTTTATTTTTTACCCCTAGGTTGGCTACCGTTATTTTTCTATTTTCTAATCTTTGACTTCCCAGAGCTTGAACCCTCCATTTTATCTTCTCAAAGTGAAAGAATTGAAAATAGAATTACAAGGAGCTTGCTAGCTTACTTGAATTTTTTTGGCCGCACTAAATTCTCTAACCTCTGCTTGTGCTCCTGTTCCTTTCGCTGCCAATCCTAAAAATTCTTCTTGCATTATTCTTCTTTCAATTAGAGAATTATCTATACAATGTACATCCAT
The DNA here is from genome assembly GCA_007258455.2 of Sequoia sempervirens. Lineage (NCBI taxonomy): Eukaryota > Viridiplantae > Streptophyta > Pinopsida > Cupressales > Cupressaceae > Sequoia > Sequoia sempervirens. The sequence continues at coordinate 16,210 of VDFB02354347.1, read as the reverse complement.
GAGGCCATTAATGTCCAGCTTTGAACATGAGTGTAATATGTTTTTTGAATTTCTCATTGTCAGACCGAATTATTATATTGGTGAGACTTATTAAAACTCTGGCCAACTTATGTATTTGAACCATGCTGAATATTCATTAGATAGAGATCATCTTTCATGGTCAAGAAGATCAAATAGATTTTCCTACCAATGGTAAATAATTGGATTTTCATTTGTTTTTAATGTATATCACCTTTGGGAAGAGATTTGTGAATTCACTTAGATATCAAAGTTGTCACCAAGTATTACTCCGATGAACTTTGATCCATTTATATTACCATCGGCATGAGAATGGGTATTGCTAAGGGATTTGAAAGTTACTCTAATGTTATTAGTCTCCTTGATTTATTTTTTCATTGTCTTCTTCCTTTGGATGAATCGACAAGACTGTCGCCAAAATTACTTTCATTGGTGTAACATATGAAGTCGGAAGGAGAAGAGAAATTCACTCCAATAGCACGTCTCCTTGACGTGTTTCCATTTTCTTTATCAGTGAGACAATGTGAATTTCTTATTGATGAGGGTCCATCGACATGACATGTATGGTTGGGATGACTTGAGGATTTCACTTTGATAGTATTGTTCTTGCCTATAACCTTTTTGTTGGTGGGACAAGAGGCCTTATCTTCCTGAATATGCATCCTCCAAATTTTTTGATCATTGGGACACTGCTAACCTTTTTCTGATATGCAAGAAATGCTCAAATTGAGAGGCTATGACTTATGGATCAAAGAGACATGTACCTAGTCATGCCAATATGAACTGTTTGTTTAGAAGCTCTTTCTCAATGATGACCAGAGGGATTTCTGGTGTGTCAAAGATCAAAACTAATGGAATCATTGGTGAATATGGCATAAGAAATGGATTATAACATTTTGTGTTTTTTCTCTACACTTAAAATGTAACGATCTTGTGGGGTTCATGAGTGTATGCCATTAAAAGTGTAAACCTTTTTTTTGTAGTTCCAACAATGGCTCTGTCGGGGGATGTATACCTCCTGTGGGTATATCAAGAATTCAAATCACTAGAAGAGAAGACCAAGAGGCTTGTGACATGGGATGGAAATGGAAATGAGGGAAAACAAAGAGTGGTGGAAATAATATGAAGTCCTATACTATTTTGCATGGAAAAGATTCATTTTAGAAGGTTATCTAGGAATTGTCCATGCACTTGCAATCCATGACTTTCACCTATTTTATAGTGCATGGAAATGATTTATTTTAAGAGGTTTGTCAAGAATTCTTCATGCACTGGCAATCCTTAATCCTCTATGTTCTTCAAGAAAAGTAATATTTTAGGAACTACCCATGTACTGGAAATTTTTGTTCTTCTCCTGACATATTTTGGAGATAGTATGAATCCTCACCTCCCTTTCCAACAATAACAAAGGGTCCTAACCATAAGGCCTCAAATTTCCCATGCTTTCCTTTGTCCTAACTCCTGGCATACCACATGAGAACTATGTCATCTACTTCAAACTTCTTGTTTTTAGCCTTGTTTTCATGCAAGTATTTAATTTGTAATTGTTTCTTTCTATTATACTATTGAGCTTGGTTTCTGATTTCATAAGGCTCCATCAATTCCTCCATCCTTCCCTCCATAGGTTCAGGAATGTCCAAATCTTCTTGCAAAATGAACTTGCAGACTGGTGTAGACACCTAAATTTAATCACTTCCATATGATTAAATTTGTTGCATTTACGTATATCATATTAATATTAATTTATTAAATTAATATTACACCATTTTTCTCATACCGATAAAGTATTTAATTTAATAATTAATACTTTGTCGTTTACCTTATTCCTCTCTAAATTAAATAAATACACTAATTTATTTAATTTAGTCATTTGTCCTCTTTTTGATTTAAAAATCAATTTAAAATTCCTCACTTTCTCTCTCCCTGTCACATCCTCCAACATTTGTAACTTGCCTCTAACCTTCTGTTAATTAGCCTAATCCAATATTTGCACAACCTTAACCAAAATCATTAACTAAATTTAGCACCTCTTTTTGGTCAATTCTTCCATTTTTCCTTTTTGATGTTAACCCTCCCTCCTATGTGAATTTTTAATTCACATTTATTTGCTCTAGATTCCCATCCTTTAAATGTGAATTTTTAATTCACATTCCATTCTCCCAAGGCTTCTAGAACCTTGGACTTGTCACAATCTCCACATGTGACCAAGTCCCACATTTTTGGAGCCCACCTTATATCCTCTAGACCATCCTATGAATGTGAATTTTTAATTCACATTTATATCCCCAACCACCTTTCCTTTTCCCATGTAGATTTTTGAGGAATTCTAAAATTCCTCAAAAGTCCCTTTCACTCCCACTTGGGGACAAGAAATCCCTTTTTATGGAAATCCTCTCATCCCCCAAGGTGGATGTCCTTTTCCACTTCATGTACCTTTTTGACAACTCATCTCCACCTCATATCCTCTTGTCCACTTCACCCTCCACATGTCAAGATGTGAGGGCTTGTGGGTTCTCAACCCACCATAGCCCTTCATCTTGGCCTTGTTGGATCAATCTGACCATGAATTCTCTAGAGGAATTCAAATTCTTCTATAAATGCACCCTCCTCAAGGGCATTTCCCACAACACTTAGCTATCTTGCACCCTTATGCTGTCATTTTGCATTCTCAACACTTTGCACTCTCATAACTACATGCTGTCCAAGCCTTTTTCAATCATTCAACCATCTTTGTTCATCATTTTGCATATTGAAGCTTGCATTATAGTCACTCAATCTGTCATCTAAGGAGCACACAACCAATCTAAGCAAAGGCCAATCAAAGAAGTTTCAACAACAAAGGAGGTAAAAGTGTTTGTGTTTCATTTTATTTGCATTCCTTTTCATTGTAACTCTCTTTTGGCTAATCTTGAGGTGTCCTTGGCATTTTGTTATTCATGTTTCTTAGTTAGATTTGCACTTTTAGAGCGGTAAAGAATTCTAAGGTATACATTTCTGGCACGCCCGGTGGGACCCACGCACGGGTCTTGCATTTAATGTTTCTTTGAGTTAAGATTTTGCAGGAAAAGCTCGCAGAGTTGCGGCAGCGCCCCCACAGAGTTGCGGTAGCGCCCCCTATAGAGTTGCGGCAGCGCCCCCATAGAGTTGCGGTAGCGCCCTCTGAGTTAGTGGCGAGTTGCGGTGGCGCTGGCCTGAGTTAGCGATGAATTCTTTCTGAGGTTGCGGTAAAGCCCTTCTGAGTTGGTGGCGTCCTTCTGAGTTGGTACTTCCTTCCGCAATTGCGGTAAGCCCTTCCACCGAGTTAGCGGCCGCTTCTGAGAGTTGGCGGTATATGCCGAGTTAACGTGACCATAAATGGATTTGGAGGGTAAAATGGGGCGTTTGGCTCAGGTTTTGTACGTTTTTCATCGCATTGATAACTTCCTTCGCGTTGATGCAGCCCAGAATATTGCTATTTTAAGTATCAATGTTTTGTAGCATATTGTGGCAAGGGGTGACCAAAGGAGTAGCAACATTTTGTTTAGGGGGCATCTACATGTCGGACTTTCAAAAAAATTATCTTTGATGCTCGAGCCTTAGATCCTAATGAGTGAGTTAAATCTCATTTATTTGTTGTGGTTGTTTTACTTTAGTATTTTAGGGGGCATTGGTTATTTTCGCTGCGCACCTCGTGGCAGGCACGGGGAGTAGTTGGAAACGATTGGTGTCTTCTTTTGATAGAGACGCAGGGATTTCATCACCCCAAAGGACGATTCCAACCACGCATAGCGGCGGGGTATATAAAGGGGGGAGAATGAAAGTTGTACCCCAATCCAGTCACGTCGTAATTGGCGAAGCGTCGAAGTTAGGGTGATACCTAGATAGACGTGAAGAGTTAGTCCGAGCCTTTCAGTATCTCACTAGGGTTCCGACTCCGCGCTTGTGATGGTGCGGTATTGCGGTTGTCTCATCTTAGAAATTATCATGAGACTCGCCATTGCTTGTGCGTCGATTTAAAGACTTTGCGCCGTGCCATCAATATTAATCCTTAGGATTGTCTTCCGGTATTTCGCTGGAAATTATCAATTGCGATGTGTTGTTTCATTTCGCGTCTTACCCATAGCCTTTGCAGCCAAAAAGCCAAACTGTTCGCGTAGAAATGCATGGTAAGCCGCCTGCTGCGAGAAATGTGGTAGCCCTGTTTTCTTTGCCCGAAGCGTGGTAAGCCTGTTTTAACAATAGAAATGTGGTAGGCTTTGTTTGCTCGCGGCGATAGTGGCGCCCGTTTTGCTGTGAAGGCGTGGTGAATTGCCTGTTTCTTTGAAGCGTGTAGCGATAGCGCCACGCAAGCTTGATGGTAAGCGCCCTATTTTCAGCTGTGAGAATGTGGTAGGCGCCCTGTTTTATTCTTGAAACATGGTGTTGTTTTTCTTTAATAGAAGCGATGAAATGGCGTACATTTTCAGCTGCGGCGGTGGCCCCGATTCTGTGACGCCCTCGCCCTGATTTTGATGTCAACGCCCTGAAAGTACCCCATTTGGATTCATTTAGCCTCTAAATCACCACTTAATCATTCCCAACTATCATCTCATTATCCTAAGCTTCCATTTCATCATTTTAAGCCTCCCGAAACCTCCATTTCATCCATTTAAACCCCCATTCTACCACCCCAAATTTTCATAAATCACTTCTAATCTACCTTTTCATTTTAATTTTCCATTCACAAGTCAATACCCTCACCTAACAAACATCACAACTTTACCATTCACACCTCCTAGACACCGCCCATAGCCAAACCGCCCTAACCTTGCATTACAAAGTGATTATCTAAATTGACTATAGCGCTTGAACTTGATTATTGGTCTTTAACTTCAACCCCAATCAATTTGCCTCCATCTTGAGGTGCATTCGGTGTTGCAAGTTATCATCCTCGGCCCAATCAATCCATTCCTAGCTTAAGGTGGATTCGGTGTCGTAATCATCCTATCAATCAATCAAAGCTCTAGGGTTACTAAAGGTAATCTCACGTGATCAAGTTTGAGGTCTCTCTCTCACACCTTTCCAATCCAATCTAATCCAATCTAGTCCAACCCAATCCAATCCAATCAAATCAAATCCAATCTAATCCAATCCAAATCAAACCCAATCCAATCCAATCAAATCAAATCCAATCAAATCAAATCCAATCTAATCCAATCCAAATCAAACCCAATCCAATCCAATCCAATCAAATCCAATCAAATCAAATCCAATTCAATCCAATCAAATCAAATCCAATCAAATCCAATCCAATTTAAATCTAATCCAATTTAAATCTAATCCAATTGATCGAAGTCCAATAAGATCCAATCCACACTCCATCACAATCAAATCATTTGACAAAGGCATTAACCTACTCATCTAGCATTTGCATGCCCGTTCAGACCTGTGCACAAGCAAAGAAGATGGCCGACCTTCAAGCTCAAAATGCACAATCCAACAATCCTCAAGATCTCAACAACACCTCATCAGATCCCAACAAGGGTACCAACATCTTACATGACCCTCACAATGGTACCTCATCACACTCCAACACTGAAAATCAGAATAACTCGCCACATGGAGAAGAGAGCATGGTTCATCAACCTGAACTCACACTTGAGGAACATTTTAGCAATCCTGCCAATGTGCAAATGACCGACCGTTTACTTGCAAAGCATGGAGAAGAAATCTTGGCCCACTTGATTGAGAAGGGTGTTAAACCCCCCTCCAATGTTGACTTGTCCAAATATAAGGGTGCCCCATCTCACGTACTCCAAGGGTCCCAAAATGCACCCGAAGGTTCATACTTTTCCAATGTTCCTCCAATTGAGGGTTGGCATCAACCTGAATTTGGCAATGCCATCCTTTATCAGGTTAATTATCCCCCACATGCTTCGACCTCAGCTATAGGGGGATCCCAGGTTCCTGATCCCAATAATCCTTTCATTTATGGCATGCCACAAAACATTTCGCAACCTCCGCCATTAGCATTAACTGCACCCCCTCCTTTGAACCCACCTACAGTCAATATTGGGGGTACTTCCTTTGCTACATCGCTTCCTCCTCCCGGGACCACCAACACACCACCTCAACAGGTTCCCCACTCTACTATCCCACCTCAAATACCACCACAAGGCGCACCCTAGCTGAACATTCCGAGCGGAACCCAACAACCTCCTTTACAAAGTGTGCCCACACAACCCCCGCTCTCTCATCCGCAACAGCCTATACCCAATACTTTGACCTCTTCACAACAACCATCCTACCAACCACAAGGCAATCCATCTCAACCGCCTACCCAAACCATATCTCCCTTTCTTGCGTCCCTTTTGCGTCCGAAGGTCCAACCACAACATAATATCCCACCTCAGTCCATGCAACACTCGATGCCACAACAACAACCTCCACAACACTACTACCACCATAATCAACAACAATTTCACCAACAACCATTTTATGCAACCTCCCAACAATCACAACAATACCTTCAATACCAACAGGCCAACACGCAACGTCCCGTCCAAGTCCCTCAGCAACCTACCCCACACCTTCACCAAACAAATTCATATTATGTCCCACAACAACAACAACCCCCATATCAACAAAACCCCCAACCTTATCATCAAGTCATGACCTCATCCAATCATCCAAACCCACATTTTAACAATCCAACACCCTTTCAACAAGATCCCTCATCTTTCTATCATCCATATCCCCCCAACCCACCACCAGCTAGTTCAGACTTGTTGGAAATCAAGGCTGCCCTTAAGGACCTTCAAGCAGGGGGCACAAAACAATCCTTTAAATTTGAAGATATATGCCCATATCCGTTCGATCCATCCATCTCATTGATCCCATTCCCTAAACACTTCGAGATCCCAAAATTTGACAAGTACAAGGGAGACAAAGACCCTAAGGCCCACTTGCAAGAGTTTTATGCACAATGTCAAGAAGTCATGTATAATGATAACTATCTCTTACGTCTGTTTCCGAGAAGTCTAGCAAGCCACGCTCTAGATTGGTTTATGACTCTTGAAAAGGGGTCTATAAAAACTTTTGCAGAATTATCAGAACAGTTTGTCTCCTACTTCTCCTTCAATTTGTGGAAGGATACTGACACCTTAGATCTCTTGAAAGAGAAGCAACGGGATGGAGAAACCTTTACCAGCTACCTCCAACGGTGGCGTGCATTAGCCAGTCGAATGAAAAATCCTTTGAAAGAAAAAGACATGGTCACTCTTTTTGTGGAAAATTCACATCCCGACATGGCCCACAATTTTAGACTACACTGTGTCACCACTTTCGCTGAGATAGTGGAAAAGGGACCTATCCTTGAACGTGCCCTTATCGCCAAAGGACACATTAAAATACACAGTCATGACAAAGAACGGTCATTCGGAGATAAATCACGATTTTGGAACAAAAACAAAAATGCAGTGAATGATGGAGTGACAGACACCAAACATGTCCAAGTGGCTAATGCATCCCAAGGGCAACAACAGTCTATACCCAACGCCATATCAGTACCGCAGGGGGCACCTCGTCCCCCTCAACAGTCAAACCAAAGAAATCAGGGGAACACCAAACGTCAATACACCCAATTGGGTGAACCCTTGAGTGTTGTTTTCAATAAATTGTTACAAATCAATTATCCCATCACATATCCTGTCACCAAACCATTCGATGAGTCCAAACCCAAGCCGGCATGGTTTAAAGACAATGAGTATTGTGACTTTCATAAAATCAAGGGACACTCCTTGAATAAGTGTCAGGGTTTAAAAAATTATGTCCAAGATCTCATTGATCGAGGAGATATCAAGGTTGACCCCAGTCAACCTTCGTCGTCCAATGCTCAACTGCAAATCTATCAAAACGCCTTCCCAAACCATAGCCAAGGTCCTAGCACCTCCACTAGTCATCCCCAAAATAACAGCACCAATAATGTGACTTACAAGAATGTGCCCTTCAATTATGAAGGCGTTATTCATTACATTGAGCAGGTGGAACCCCGAGTGTCCATGATCCATGTTAAAGCCAAAGACCCACAATGTGCGGTGACTACACGACGAGCCCGCATCACCGTCCCTGCAGCATCCACACCCGTCCAACCCGCTCCTGTAACCTCTCAATATAACATTCTTGATCACCTAAGGAAGACTCCCGCTCATATATCTATTCTGGATTTGCTTAAGTCTTCCCCAGTACATCAAGAGATCCTCAATAAAGCCTTGCAAGAAACCCATGTCCCAAACGACATCGACCCCACACAATTCCAAGCTTTGGTGGGACATTTGGCTTTGTCTCACCACCTCCACTTCAGCCAAAATGATATGCCCAACATTGGCATCAATCACAACCGCCCCCTACATATCGAAGTCATAATCGCCCGTCATAAGATAAAAAGGGTCTTGGTAGATAATGGCTCTGCCCTTAATCTATGTACTTTGAAGTTCATAAAACAGATAGGGTATTCTCAAGCGGACCTAAGCAACCAGATAATTACAATCAAGGCTTATGACAATGCAGAGAGAAATTCAGAAGGCATCATCAGTCTTCCTATACAAGTGGGACCTGTGCTCCAATATACTACCTGCCATGTCCTTGATCTGGACTTACCGTATAATCTCCTCCTTGGCCGCCCATGGCTCCATGCTATGCAGGTTGTTCCATCCACATACCACCAATGCCTCAAATTCCCAGTTAATGAATAGGAGGTTACCATCTATGCCGACCCCCAACCGTTTGAGTATTGTCAAGCTTTAGAAGCATCTTTCCCCCATTTACATTATTGTCCTGGGGTCGAAATGGGGGCCTCCCACTCGTTATCCTCCAATCCATCATCCTCCAATCCATCATCCTCCACTATAACAACCGCTCCATCTTCCACTGATCCTATAGTCACAAAATTTCAGATCATTGACAAAGGGTGTGGCGAGTATGAAATGCATACTGCTCTTAATGTAGCAACTATGCCACCATCGCCACACGAGTATGGTCAACCTCCCCATGCTACCCCAAAGGAGGACAAGATTGTCACCTTCCGTGGCAAAAATATTCCTACCACCACCTTTGTATCTCCAAGTATCAAAACAGATGCGCCAGAAGAAGACATAAGTCAGTGGGTCTACCGCGAAGAGCCCGAACCAGAAACTCCTCTAAAGAAATATTTTCAGGAAAAATATCCTTGGCCAACAAAGTTTGTGGAGAAACATAACTACCAAGGTAGAGGCCTAGGTAAAGAGGAACAAGGGCGATTGCAACCCATTGATATGTCTCTGCTACCAAAAAATGTGGGCATTGGGTATGACAGAAAGCAAAAGAGTCCCACAACATCATCTAATACTTCCAATAGTATCACTGTGGACGATGGCTCATTGGAAGACATACCTGAGGAGGAGTCCATCATACATGCATACAATGATGTCGATCACACTGATTTATCCTCCATGTTCGAATGCCTATCTGTTTGCACCATCAGCCTATCCCTTCGTCACCCTGAACTCATTGACTGGGACCTACAAAACACCACACCTGTCAGTATGACTATGGACACCTACATCAACCTTATGGGATTGGGGGAGGATGAACACTCCAGTCGCAAAAATAAAAATCAGAAAAATAAAAAGAGGTCATCTAGTGAAAACCTCCCTGAGGCACTTCCTGACCTAGAAAAAGTAAAAATAAAGGACGCATCTGAAGGCGAAAACCTTGAAGAGGCGCCAGAAGATGGAGATGTTCATCTTCCCCTTATGGGAACTCAGCTATCTGCCAGATCATCTATCCTGATTGAAGAAATGCAAGAAGTTAATTTGGGAACTGCTGAAAATCCGAAGATCACCTATGTAGCCAAGTCACTCTCCGAACAAGAATATCTGATCTTTGCGCAGCTACTCCAAGAAGGCATCATCAATTTTGCTTGGTCATATTCAGACATGCCAGGTTTAGACCCTGCTTTAGTGGTTCACCACTTAGATATTCGTCCAGATGCCAAACCCGTCAAGCAAAAACTTCGTAAGATGCATCCGCAAGTTGCATTGTTAGTAAAGAAAGAGTTGGAGAAGTTACTCGACGCGGGTTTTATCAGACCTATTGACTACTCTGAATGGATCTCCAACATAGTGCCGGTTGCTAAACCAAATGGTGACGGTGGTGCCTTACGAGTTTTGAGGATCTCAACAAAGCTTTGCCCAAAGATGATTTCCCTCTTCTAATAATATTGACATGTTGGTTACGTTTAGGCGGGACGCAGATGTTGTCCCTCGCCGGATATTCTCCGGTTATAACGGATCGAATTGCGCAGACCCGGCCCTGGCCCTTCTAGCTCCTTGGGCGCATACCTTTCTAGCGTTATGCCCTTCCGGTCTCAAAATACGGGGCAACTTATGCTCGAGCCATGACGGTTATCTTCCATGACCTCATCCATATCATCATGGAGGATTATGTTGATGACCTATTAGGGAAGTCCAAGACACGAGAAGAACATCCGGCCATTCTGAAGAAGATATTTGAGCGACTAGAGCACTATAGGTTGCGGTTGAATCCAAAAAAGTGTGTCTTTGGTGTCACATCAGGGAAATTGTTGGGTTTCATAGTCTCCCGCAGGGGTATTAAAGTTGATCCTGCCAAAGTAAAGGCTATTCTAGACATGCCGCCTCCACGCAATCTAAAGCAGTTAAGGAGCCTCCAGGGAAAGATGCAGTCTATCCGACGGTTCATAGCCCAACTTGCAGATAAATGTCAACCTTTTACTCATATTTTGAAGAAAGATTCTACATTCCGATGGACAGCACAGTGTCAAATGGGTTTTGATAAAATCAAGGAATACTTAGCTCATCCCCCAATTTTGATGCCACCTATTCCAGGAAAACCCCTCCTGCTTTATATCTCTGCTACCTCGGTCGCACTGGGGGCATTATTGGCACAGCATGATGAGTCACTCAAAGAAAGAGCAATCTACTACATCAGCAGAACACTAGTTGGCTATGAGTTAAATTATTCTCCTATGGAAAAAGCATTCCTTGCGCTAGTCTTCAGTACACAGAAACTCTGCCATTACATGCTCAGTCACCCAGTCAAATTAATTGCTAAAATTCATCCTCTGAAATATTTGTTGTCTAGGACCACCTTGACTGGCTGCATGGCCAAATGGGTCATGTTGCTAAGCAAATTTGACATTGAGTATGTAGAGCGCAAAGCTATAAAAGGACAGGTTATTGCTGATCAATTGGCTGAAGCACCACTAGTAGACGCCTACCCAATAGACACTGAATTCCTAGATGAAGGAATCTACACAGTAATAGAAGCACCAACTTGGACGTTATACTTTGATGGCTCATACACTCACAATGGATCTGTGGCAGGAATTCTATTAGTCACCCCTCAAGGTGACTACATCCCAAAATCCTTCAGAATAGCATTTCCCTGCACCAACAATATGGCGGAATACGAAGCCCTCCTCACTGGCCTTAGAATTGCAAAACAGTGGCACATTACACATTTGAAAGTCTTTGGGGATTCCTTGTTGGTTATCAGACAAGTTAATGATGAATTTCTCACAAAGGATGACAAACTGCTACCCTATAAACGCATGGTGGACGACTTCAAGAAGTATTTTGCCTCCATACAGTTCGACCAAATCCCTCGTGTGCAGAATAAAGCAGCAAACGCCATGGCCACTATTGGCTCTTTGATTGATATGCCCAAAGATCGGACAGAGTGTGAGTCTCTGGTCGAACAACTGTTAATCCCTGCGTATGATGTCCCTGACACTGACATGGTGTGCGATGTTGTAGGTCCTGCCTCCCCGTGGTACCAAGACATATATACTTACCTCCATGAAAACACCATATCCCTGGAACTTACACGCAACCAACGTAAATCCTTTATCCATCGTTCATCCTGATACATCCTCGTTGGTGACACGCTTTATTGTCGCGGGTATGATGGAATCCTCCTGCGATGTCTGAATGAGACCGAAGCCCAAACGGTGCTAACAGAAGTACATGGTGGTATTTGTGGGGCTCACTCAAATGGTATGGCTTTAGCCAAAAGAATCCTACGGGCTGGATATTACTGGCCTACAATGGAACGTGATGCTTGCAAATTTGTAAAGAAATGTCTTCAGTGTCAACAGCATGCGGATTTGGTCCACGCTCCGGCACAAGATCTTCAGCCTCTCTTAGCACCATGGCCGTTCTCTCAATGGGGTTTTGACTTGATTGGCAAGATTCACCCACCATCATCCGACGGCCATACATTCATCATCACTGCAACTGAGTACTTCACCAAATGGGTGGAAGCAATGCCACTCTCCCAAATCACTGGTACTCAGATTTCTAAATTCATCCTCTACCATATTCTCTGCAGATATGGTATCCCTCCACCATCATTTCTGATAACGGAAAGCCATTTAAAAATCAAGCCATGAAACACCTATGCGATACCTTCCATATCCAACATCGTTGGTCAACGCCTACTATCCTCAGGGTAACGGTCAGGCGGAAGCGACCAACAAAACCCTCATTCGCATTCTCAAAAAGGTGGTCAATAGCACTGGACGAGATTGGCACCTTCACATTCATCCCGCCCTTTGGGCATACCGCACATCCATTCGCACCCCAACAGGCGCCACCCCATACTCGTTAGTATATGGAGCCGAAGCCGTCTTGCCAATCGAAGTCGAGCTCCCCTCATTGAGAATTTCTTTGAAGAACCTCATCAGCGAAGAAGATGCTCGTGTCGCTCGGCTTGCACAGCTAGAGTTACTCGATGAATGTAGAATACGGGCCTATGATCATCTACAAGTATACCAGAATCGTCTCAAACGTCATTACAGTAAAAAGGTTCGCCCCAGGTAATTCCAAGTTGGTGAACTTGTGCTCAAGGAAAATCACCGCACTCAGCAAGATCGTGACAAGAAAGGCAAATTTGAAGCAAACTGGTTAGGGCCATATATCATAACGGCTAAATATGGATCTGGAGCTTATAGGTTGACCACTTTGGAAGGGGACCCCCTCGACGAACCTATCAATATTCTCCATCTAAAAAGGTTCTACGCTTAAAGTACGCTTAAACTTCGAGCTTATGTCTTTCGTCCGTCGGTCCGCAGGATCACCCATCGTGTCGGTCTCCATCTAGATCTCATCCTCTTGTCCCACTTCCATCTTTTAATCGAACTACGTTGCCCTTGCGCTTTCACGTAGGAAAGGTTGATCATTCGATCCTCCCCCGGGGCATTTGTCGGTCATATCTTGTGTCCATCATCAGTCACCATTGTCCTCTTTCCGCTGTATCCATGGTCCTTTTTCATGAACTACGAGGGCTCTGCGCTTTCACGTAGGCAAGGCCAATCTTTGATCGGCCCCCGAGCCCCTAGGTCTTTAGGTTGTGTCTTGTCCCCTTTGTGGTTGTCTCATCAAATTATGCCCTTATCCAGCTAATTCTTAAACAAACAAGACCCACTTGTATCAATAAATCCGATCAATTTTAAATATCCTTTATCATATCGATCTTTTCGCTTAGCATTCAGCATAGGTCTTAATAGGATACATCCTTCCTCACAGGCCTCATCAATCCCATCCATCCCCTTGATCCTATGGCAATGGACATTTGAAATTGATTGTTATCTTTTGATACTTTTGGTTTTCATTTATCATTTGAGCTCCCTATAATCACTTGTCAAGGCCACCATGATCCATCATATTATGGCGCATTTTGACTAGTCCACATAGGGGCATATCTTGATCTTTTCTTTGTTTGTGTCTTCTTGGTTGTCCCACATAGTACCCACCAAGATCCCTGAGGTCTTGTGTTATGTTGGGGCATCCTTCTGTCTTTGCGGTTATCCCAATACTGGGCCCGACTAAAGTCTTTCTTTCAAGACTTTGGGGTATTGGGATAGCCTTCTTGTCTGGTGTGTTTGTCTCATGCATTAGACACCGATTTACCTTGGTCCTCTATACCTTGGTGTGTTGTGTCTTATGCTATAGCAAAAACCAGTGCTCCAAAGATGATAAATTGAATTAGGATTGCATTTTTCATAATCATTGCATTCGCACTCACCCTATGGTTTTGGTTGTGCAAATACAAGCCCTCATTCTCTTCCATTCTTCTCAGGATACTGATACCTTTTGACAGATGCCAGACTACATCCATCATCACGTATCCACCTCCCCTCCACTTACCCTACCAGTTCTTATTGGCACCTATAGCCGCATACTGTCCATGCATCCATTGCTACCTGCATTCCCACATGTTAGGTCCATATCTCCATCACTACCTGCATCACAAACTATTAGACACATAGTACATCATATCCTGCATATATAAACTGTTCATACAAAATCCATCTCACACATACATACATAACACATCTATCAACTAGGCATCCATATATCTAAACCATCATAGATTCCAATAGGTACACATAACATATCACCATTACCATACATCCATAAAAAACGCACAATCATTCATAAACATAGCATAACTAACATCTAGATCAACATTTCATGAATATAAGCATCCATAAAACAACACATGAGCATAAATAAATCACTGCATCCATCCATGAAACACATAATGATACACACATATGCATATAGTCCTCCATCATAAATAGAAATATCCTACATGGTGCTAATAAGAACTGTCATATATCCATCATACATATATCCGTCAATATAGCATATGTCACAAATACATCATACATATATCCGACACATGACAAAGTACAAAATCCAGGGATATAGAACATCCCTGATATCCATCCGACATAATCCATCCTGCATCTGTCAAAAATACAGTACCATGTCACCTCCCAAATGAACTCCCCACGTCTGATCTCTGTGGAGACTCAGGTCCTGCCCCTATGCCTGGTGAAAAACCTGGTGACTCACTGTAACCGCGAGTCCGTGTCCCCAATGACTGGGATGGAGCTGGCATCTGAGGTGCCGGCCTGGTATAACAGAATCTCCGCTGTGCTGGATCAGGAACCGCATCATAATACGCTGCCATCCAGAAACCTGCCTCTCTTGTGCTATCCTCCCTCTCTGCCGCCTGGACCCGAGCAGCATTCCACTCATGTCGATACCTATCTCGGTCCCTGGTGATAGCCCTCCTCTCCAGCTCCCACGCCTCCTGAGCTAACCGACTATGTGCCAGCTCTGCCTGCAGACGATCTCTCTCTCCTGCCACAACCTGCACATCCGCCCCTGGCATCCCACTCACACCATGACCTGTCGGAACACGTATCCTCGCTACATCCACCTCAGCCTGTAGGGCCTGCACCCGCATCTCTGTTGTGTCTCTATCTCTCTGGAGAGCCTGTGCCCGTAACTCTGCTAAATCCCTCTCTCTACGGAGAGTAGCTACCTCCGCCAACGCCTCGTCTCTCCCCCTCTGCAATGCCTGTATCTCCGCCTCTGCTACACCCTCTCCCTCTGAACAAGCGCCTGTGTCGTATTCCTCTCGCTCTCCATCACCTGCACCTGAGCCTGCACTGCATCCCTCTCAACCCGCATAATCTGTACCTGCTCTACTGCCAATTCCTCCCTCTCCTGCATCACCCTCATATCTCCGAGCGCCTACTCAAGGCACTGTACCCTGTCCTGTAGCTCATCCCAGTCTCGTTGGGAATCCCCTGACGGCTGACTGGTACACCCTGTCCCCTGATCGGCTCCCTGCTCTGACCTCTCCTCAGGCTCTCCTCTAGCCTGTAGAACCACGACCTCCGCCTGTAGTCTATCACGGTCCCATGTCATCCTAGTCAGCTCCCCCTATATCCTCTGCACCTTTGTCTGTGCCCTGTCTCTCTCCCTCAATGCCCCTGCTAACTGTAAAGTAATAGCATCATAATCTATCAACGCCTCTCGCTCTACCCTAGCTAGCTCAGCCTCAAGAGTCCTCACTCTCTGCTCTGCTAACCGTGCTCTCGCCTCCGCCTCTCCCGCATGTACAATGGGGTCCTCTGGAACATAAGAAACTAACGCTAATCCATCTGCTACCGCAACATCCTCTGTCCCTGCATCTCTTTCCATGTCCATCACATCATCCTCCCCAACTATCTCCTCTCTCCTATCATCCATCCCATCATCCTCCCTAACTGTCTCCTCTCTCCTATCATCCATCCCATCATCCTCCACAACTGTCTCCTCTCTCCCAACATCCCCATCATCCTCCCCAACTGTCTCCT
>VDFB02354346.1:0-27104 GCA_007258455.2 Sequoia sempervirens | reverse complement strand
GTGGGGGGAAGAAAAGAATAAAAAACAAAGGGTGAAGATAGAGAAGAAAGGAAATAGAGAGAAAAGATAAATAATGAGAAATTTTTTGTGCATGCAGAGTTTTGAGTGGATACGAGTGCATGAGCGACGGTCCGAGGTGATGGCGGCGTCGATAGCAGCGATGAATGGGGAGGATCAGGCGGCGTTGGATCACGCAGGTTTAGGTCACTGTGTTCAGTTTCCAGTGGTCAGAACACATCTAGCGATACTGACAGCGTTGATAGAGAGATGGAGTTTAGAGACATTGACATTTCATCTCCCTACAGGAGAGATGACCGTGACGTTGGAGGATGTATGGTGCATCTTGAGGCTGTCGATTGCCGACCGATTAGTGAGCGAGGTGGTGTCCACAGGGGCGGAGTTACAGGAGACCATGAGAGTATTGTTTGGTCATGTGGAGCTGCCCCTGGTGAAGGGGCAGTTGGATTTGGATGAGTGTTTGTCAGTGGGGGTGTCAGCCTTACCATTATTCCTGTGTGGGCTGATTAGTGGGATACTATTGCCAGATTGGAGCAGACGGACATGTAGCCTGCGTTATATGGAGGTGATCCACCACATTGTCGAGTGGCGGGGGGGGCATTTTCGTGGGGGTCATGTGTATTGGCGCATCTGTACAGAGATATGCACGGGATCTGCTACCAAAGGGTATTGAGTTTGACACATATGACGTTGCTGCAGATTTGGGCGTGGGAGCATATTGCAGTGACTAGGCCGATAGTGGTGAGGAGGGGGACAGTAGATGATCGTGAGCCCGTGGCTTGGGAGTATGGGGATGAGAGAGGTTGGGTGTTGCGCTATGAAAGGCAGAGAGAGATGGAGGGGTGGAGGAGAGCATTTGATGATCTGCAGCCGAGGGACATAGAGTGGCGGCTATATAGGTTGCATCAGTTTAGGGGATGGACGGATACGAGGATACAAGAGGGTTATTTTCTGAGCTGATGTTTTATTATTGGTACTCTACCACGCATAGTAGAGTCTCATCGACCAGACAGAGTGTTGAGACAGTTTGGAGTGATGCAAGACATTCCGATGGTGCCTATCCTATTTTGGCGGTATAGTAGAGAGCTACCATGGGGAGGCCATATAGCACCAGCGACAGTCAGGGCATCATGGAGGGCAGCAGGATAGGTGGCTTATCCAAGGAGAGTAGGAGGAGAGCAAGTGCCAGTGGTGACCGAGCGATATCGGAGGTGGTTCTAGAATAGGTTATGGGAGATGATTACTCCTGTTCAGCCTATTTTGAGGGTAGCGGGTGCCGGACCAGAGGATGAGCAGAGACTACAGAGAGAGAGGAGAGGAGGGGAGCAGCAGCAACGAGAGGGTGTAAACGAGGGGGGACAGGAGGATCCTGAGGGGGATGTGAGAGAGCAGGTAGGTAGAGCAGGGAGGAGGAGGAGACATCAGAGACGAGGCTGGAGAGAGGGTCGGCAGCGGGAGAGAGAGCAGCCACAGGGAGCCCGGGGGGGCAGAGGGTGGAGGAGGTGATGGATGTGGATGATATGGAGGATGTGGAGGTGGTAGGTGCGAGGGATGCTACAGAGGAGGGGATGAGACAGTTTGTGGTAGGATGACATGGTTAGCCACGGCGGTTGCAGGTTCGGCTGACTGCAGAGAGTCAGGAGGCTCACCAGGAGCTGGAGATCAGAGAGGATGAGGATGTTAGAGCAGCACCAGAGGAGGAGAGGAGGTCACCACGACGTCAATTCGTGGTTGAGAGACAGGGAGAGGCAAGACGATTCCAAGTTCGCCGGGTTGTGGAGGATCGTGAGGAGCGACAGGAGCAGGGGGAGGGAGGAGCCAGCGGGTGGGCAGGACGAGATAGAGCAGGTGGATGAGGAGGATGAGACAGAGCAGATGGTTGGGGAGGAGGATGCGATGGATGTTGATAGGGATGTGGCAGAGGGGGATGCTATAGTAGTAGAGTCATTAGCTCTGGTTCCTTATGTACCGAAGGATCCCATTGTGCAGGTGAGAGGAGCAGAGGAAAGAGTACAGATGGCAGAGCAGAGAGTGAGGGCTTTTGAGACCGAGCTAGCCAGAGTAGAGCGGGAGTCATTGAGAGATTATGAGGCCATGGTTTTCGAGCTAGGAGGAGCGGTGGAGGAGAGAGACAGGGCACAGTCAGAGGTGCAGAGGATATAGGGTGAGTTGACTAGTGTGACATGGGACCGCGACAGATTGCAGGCGGAGGTCGTGGTTTTACAGGCCCGGGGGGAGCCAGAGGGGAGGACAGAGCGGGGGGAGAGCAGGGGACAGGAGGTACGAGTCAGCAGATGGGAGATCTCCAATGAGACTGGGATGAGCTTCAAGACAGGGTACATTGCCTTGAGCAGGTAGTTGGAGAGATGGGGCTGATGCAGGAGAGAGAGGCTGAGGCCAGGGAGCAGGCATGGATTATGCAGGCTGAGAGGGACGTAGCACAGGAGCAGGTGCAGGTGATGGAGGCAGAGAGGGATGCGGCACATGCGCGCATTCAGAGTGAGAGAGCAGTGGTAGAGGCGGAGATATAGTCATTGCAGAGGAGGAGAGAGGAGACAGTAGCAGAGGTATCATCTCTCTGGAGAGAGCGGGATTCAGCAAAGCTGAGAGCACATGCTCTTCAGAGGGATAAAGATGCAGCAGTGACTCGGGCACAGGGGGCTGAGAGGGAGGGAGATGCAGCAGAGATGCGGATGCAGACCCTACAGGCAGAGAGGGATGCCGCGATGGATCGTGTACCGACAGGTCAAGGTGTGGGTGGGATGCCAGGAGCAGATATGCAGATTGTGGAGAGAGAGAGGGATGCAGCAGTGGCACGGGCAGTGGCTGCGGAGGAGATGAGGGATCGATGATAGGCAGAGCTGGCACAGAGCCGGTTGGCTTAGGAGGCATGGGAGCAGGAGAGGAGAGCTATTAAACCAGGGTCCGAGACAGGTATCGTCATGAGCGGAATTCCACTCGGGTCCAGGTTGCAGAGCGAGAGGAGAGTATGAGAGAGGCAGGGTTTTGGATGGCTGCATATTATTTTGCAGTTCCTGATCCGGCACAGTGGACATTCTGTTACACCCGGCAGACACCTCAGATGCCAGCGCCATCTCAGTCATTGGGGACATGGACCCGAGGTTACAGTGATTCACCAGGGGTTTCGCCAGGCAGGGGAGCAGGACCTGAGTTGCCATAGAGATCAGATGTGGGGAGTTCATTCGGGAGGTGACAGGTTACTGAGTTTTTGACAGATACAGGGTAGAGTGTGTAGGATTTATTGACAGAGATCAGAGATGTCCATATCTCTGGATTTTGTAGTTTGTCATGTGATGGACATATGTGTGATGGACATGTGACACATATTATATTATTTTGATATGGGACAGTTCTTATTGACACCATGTAGTATGTTTCCTTTTATGATGGGTGATTATATGCATGCGTATATGGTATTACTTGTTTATGACGCATTGTTTTATTTATGCTTATGTTTATGATATGAGATGTTCATGTGGATGATTGGATGTATGTACTTGTGGAATACAAATAATTTTATTGATGCAAATATGTGCATGGTGATATGCTATGTGTACATGTGGGATCTATGATGATTTATATATATGGATGCCTAGTTGATTTGTTTGTCATGTATGTATATGTGTATGATGGATTTTTTATGAATATTTTATATATGTAGGATGTGATGTATTATGAGTCTGACACTTTGTGATGCAAGTGGCGATGTATGTATGGACTTAACATGTGGTGGTGCAGGTGACGATGTATGTATGGACTTAACATGTGGTGATGCAGGTGACGATGGATATATGTAATAGTGCTCTTGTAATTTGAGAGGAAATAACACACGACCATAAGTGCCAATAAGAACTGACATGATAATGGGAGGTGGGTATGTGGTGATTGTGAGGATGGGTGTCATTTGGCATCTGTCAAAAAGTATCAGTATCCCGAGAAGAATGGAAAAGAATGGGGTAAAGCGTTTGCACAACCAAAACCATAGGGTGAGTGTAATGCAATGATTATGAAAATGCAATCCTAATTCAATTTGCCATCTTTGGAGCACTGGTTTTTGCTATAGCATAAGACACGATACACCAAGGTAGGGAGGACCGAGGTAGATTAGTGTCTAATGCATGAAACAAACACGCTAGACAAGAGGGCTATCCCAACACCCCAAAGTCACGAAGACCTTGGTCGGGCCAGGTATTGAGATAACCACAAGCACAAAAGGATGTCCCAGCGTAACACAAGACCCCAAGGACCTCGGTGGGTACTACGTGGGACAACCAAAAAAATACAACAACAGAAAAGATCAAAAAATGCCCCTATGTGGACCAATCAAAACACACCATAATATGATAGATTATGGCGGCCTTGACAAGTGATTATAAGGAGCTCAAATGATAAACAAGAACTAAAAGCCTCAAAAAATCACAATCAATTTCAAATGTCCTTTGCCATAGGATCAAGGGGATAGATGGAATTGATGAGGTCTATTAGGAAGGATGCATCCTGTTGAGACTTATGATGAATACTAAGTGAAGAGATCGATATGATGTAGGATATTAAAAATTGATTAGATTCGTTGGTACAAGTGGGTCTTGTTTGTTAAGGACCAGCTGGATAAAGGCATAGCTTGATGACACAACACAAGGGAGACAAGACACAACCTAAAGATCTAGGGGCTCAGGGGCCGATCAGAGATTAGCCTTGCCTACGTGAAAGCGCAGAGCCCTCGTAATTCATGGAAAAAGACCATGGATAAAGTAGAAAGAAGACAATGGTGACCGATGATGAAGGACACAAAACGCGACAGACAAATGCCCCGGGGGAGGATCAAATGATCAACCTTGCCTACGTGAAAACGCAGGGGCAACATAGTTCGATAAAAAGACCATGGATAAAAGCGAAAAGGGACTGGTGAAGACAAAGTGATGGAGGACCAAAACAAGTTGATCCAAAAATGCCCCGGGGGCAGATCAAATGATCAGCCTTGCCTACGTGACAGCGCAGGGGCAACGTAGTTCGACAAACGACGTGGAAGGATGAGATCTAGATGGAGACTGACATGATGGATGATCCTACATGATGACACAGACCGACCGACAAAGGGAACGAAAGACACAAGCCCAAAGTGGGATATAAAAATACTCAGGATGAGGGATAGGCAAGATGGGTCGTCCAATGCTCAATCACTAAATACCAAGCGGCCTAGGCTGTGGTGGGTGAGGATGGTAGTGAGGATGAAAGCATAAAATAACTAGGACGTCAAGTAGATAATGATTGAACCCTCTACGGATGGCGCCTGTTGACAGGTTTTCACCATCCATACTTATCCAAGGCGCCACCAAGAGGTGGTTTTCACGATAGGACGGATTTATTTTTCTTTACTATTTTATTTTATTTTATTTTTTATTTTTATTTATTTATTTATTTATTTTTTGATTTTTTTGATTCTTTTGATTCTTTTGATTCTTTTGATTTTTTTGATGGAGTTACCAAACGGACTTAGGCATAGAACCTCTTCAGATGGAGGATATTGACAGGTTCATCAAGGGGATCTCCTTCAAGAGTAGTCAACCTGTATGCCCCAGATCCATATTTAGCAACTATGATATAGGGTCCTAACCAATTTGCCTCAAATTTTCCTTTTTTGTCTCGGTCTTGCTGAGTGCGTTGGTTTTCTTTGAGAACAAGCTCACCAACCTGGAATTGTCTAGGACAGATGTTTTTATTGTAATGAAATTTGAGGCGATTTTGGTATGCTTGTAGGTGATCATAGGATTTTATTCTTCGTTCATCTAGTAATTCTAGCTGTGCAAGCCATGCAACACGAGCATCTTCTTTGCTGATAAGGTTATGTAGAGAAATTCTCAATGATGGAAGCTCAACTTCGATTGGCAAGACGACTTTAGCATCGTATACTAAAGAGTAGGGGGTGGCGCCTGTTGGGGTGCGGATGGATGTACGGTATGCTCAGAGGGCAGGATGAATATGAAGGTGCCAATCTCGTCCAGTGTTATTGACAATCTTTTTGAGGATGCAGATGAGGGTCTTGTTGGTTGCTTCTGCCTGACCATTGCCCTGAGGGTAATAAGGCGTTGACCAACGATGTTGGATATGGAAGGTGTCACAGAGGTGTTTCATGGCTTGGTTTTTAAAGGGTTTTCCATTATCAGAGAGGATGGTAGATGGGATACCATATCTGCAGAGAATATGGTAAAGGATAAATTTGAAAATCTGAGTACCGGTGATTTGTGAGAGGGGCATTGCTTCCACCCATTTGGTGAAGTACTCAGTTGCAGTAATGATGAATGTATGGCCATTAGATGATGGTGGGTAAATCTTTCCAATCAAGTCGAAACCCCATTGAGAAAAGGGCCATGGTGCTAGGAGGGGCTGAAGATCTTGTGCTGGGGCGTGAATCAAATCAGCATGTTGTTGGCATGGAAGGCATTTCTTCACAAATTCGCAGGCATCATGTTCCAATGTAGGCCAATAATATCTAGCTCGCAGGATCCTTTTGGCCAGAGCCATACCATTTGAGTGAGTTCCACAAATACCACCATGTACTTCCGTTAGTACCGTGTGGGCTTCGGCCTCATTCAGACATCTAAGGAGGATTCCATCATACCTGCGACGATAAAGCGTATCACCAACAATGATGTATCGGGACTAACAATGGATAAGGGATTTTCGTTGGTTGTGTGTAAGTTCTGGGGGTATGATATTATTACGAAGATAAGTGTATATGTCTTGATACCAAGGGGAGGCGGGACCTACAATATCGCACACCATATCAGTCTCGGGAACATCATATGCAGGGATTAAAAGTTGTTCAACAAGAAACTCACACTCTGTCCGATCCTTGGGTATGTCAATCAGGGAACCAATAGTGGCCATTGCATCTGTCGCTTTATTCTGCACCCGAGGGATTTGGTCAAACTGTATGAAGGTGAAATATTTCTTGAAATCATCCACCATGCATTTATAGGGTAATAGTTTATCATCTTTCGTGAGGAATTCATCATTAACTTGTCTAATGACCAACAAAGAATCACCAAAGACTTTCAAATGAGTTATGTGCCACTGTTTTGCAATTCTGAGGCCGGTGAGGAGAGCTTCATATTCTGCCATATTGTTGGTACATGGGAATGCTATCCTGAATGATTTTGGGATGTAGTCACCTTGAGGAGTGACTAATAGAATTCTTGCCCCAGATCCACTGTGAGTGTATGAGCCATCGAAATATAGTGTCCAAGCTGGTGTTTCTGTCACTGTGTAGATTTCTTCATCTGAGAATTCAGTGTCCAGTGGGTAGGCATCTACTAATGGTGCTTCAGCCAATTGATCAGCAATAACCTGTCCTTTTATGGCTTTTCGCTCTACATACTCTATGTCAAATTCGCTTAGAAGCATGACCCATTTGGCCATGCGACCAGTCAAAGTGGTTCTAGATAACAGATACTTCAGGGGATCAATTTTAGCGATTAACTTGACCGAATGACTGAGCATGTATTGACAGAGTTTCTGTGTGCTGAAAACTAGCGCAAGACAAGCTTTTTCCATGGGGGAGTAATTTAACTCATAGCCGACTAGTGTTCGACTAATGTAGTAGATTGCCCTCTCTTTGAATGACTCATCATGTTGTGCCAACAATGCCCCCAGTGCGACTGAAGTAGCAGAGATGTAAAGCAGAAGGGGTTTTCCTGGAATAGGCAGCATCAATATCGGTGGATGAGCTAAATATTCTTTAATTTTATCGAAACCCATTTGACACTGCGGGGTCCATCGGAAGGTGGAATCTTTCTTCAAAAGATGGGTGAATGGCTGACATTTATCTGCTAGCTGGGCTATGAACCGACAGATGGATTGCATTTTCCCCTGGAGACTTCTTAACTGTTTCAAATTGCGCGGAGGTGGCATGTCCAGGATAGCCTTTACCTTGGCGGGATCCACCTCAATGCCCCTGCGAGAGACTATGAAACCCAGCAACTTTCCTGACGTGACCCCAAAGACACTTTTTTGGATTTAGCCACAACTTGTAATGCTCTAACCGCTCAAATATCTTCTTCAGGATAGCAGGATGTTCTGCTCGTGTTCTGGATTTCCCTAATAGGTCATTGACATAATCCTCCATGATGATATGTATGAGGTCATGGAAGATGACCGTCATTGCCCTCTTATACGTTGCGCCCGCATTTTTGAGACCAAAGGGCATAACATTGTAACAAAAAGTGCCCCAAGGTGTTGTGAAGGTGGTCTTATGTTGGTCCTCAGGTGTGATTAAGATCTGATTATAACCAAAGAAGCCATCCATAAGGGATAACATCTCATGTCCTACTGTCAGGTCGACCAACATGTCAATGTTCGGTAGGGGGAAGTCGTCTTTTGGGCAGGCTTTGTTAAGATCCCTGAAGCCTGTGTAGACGCGAATGTCTCCATTTGGTTTGGCAACTGGTACTATATTGGAGATCCACTCAGAGTAGTCAATCGGTCTGATAAAACCCACCTCTAGTAACTTCTCCAATTCCTTCTTGACTAATAATGCGACTTGCGGATGCATCTTGCAGAGCTTTTGTTTGACAGGCTTGGTGTCGGGGCGAATGTCTAAGTGATGAACCACTAAGGCAGGATCTAAGCCTGGCATGTTTGAGTATGACCAAGCAAAGTTAATGATTCCCTCTTGGAGTAGCTGCACAATGACTGGATACTCTGCTCTGAGAGTGACTTAGCTACATAGGTGATTTTAGGACTTTCAGCAGTTCCCCGATTAACTTCTTGCATCTCTTCAATCAAAATAGATGATCGGGCAGCTAACTGAGTTCCCATTAGGGGAAGATGAACATCTCCATCTTCCAGCGCCTCTTCGAGGTTTTTGCCATCAGATGTGTCCTTTATTTTTACTTTTTCAAGGTCAGGAAGTGCCTCAGGGAGGTTTTCACTAGATGACCACTTTTTACTTTTCTTATTCCTATTTTTGCGACTGGAGTGTTCATCCTCCCCTAATCCCATAAGGTTAACATATGTATCTGCAGACATATTGACAGGTGTGCTATTACGTAGGTCCCAATCAATAAGCTCAGGGTGGCAAAGGGATAGGTTAATAGTGCAGACGGATAGGCATTCGAACATGGATGATAAGTCGGTATGATCGACGTCATCGTACGCATGTATGATGGATTCCTCCTCGGGTATGTCTTCCAATGAGCCATTGTCCACGACGACAAATATTGGACGTACTAGATGATGTTGTAGGGCTTTTCTGTTTTCTGTCATACCCAATGCCTATGTTCTTCAGTAGCTTGGACGTATCAATGGGTTGCAACCGCCCTTGTTCTTCTTTACCTAGGCCCCCACCTTGATAGTTATGTTTTTCCACGAACTTCGTCGGCCAAAGGTACTTTTCCTGAAAATACTTCTTTAGAGGAGTCTCTGGTTCGGGCTCTTCTCGGTAGACCTATTGGCTTATGTCTTCTTCTGGTGCATCTATCTTGACACTTGGGGATCTGAAAGTGGTGGTAGGGATGTCTTTACCACTGAAGGTGATAGTCTTGTCTTCCTTTTGTGTAGCATGCGAAGGTTGACCATACTCGTGTGGTGGCGGTGGCATGGATGCTACATTGAGAGCCGTATGCATTTCGTATTCACCACACCCTTTGTCAATGATCTGGACTTTGGTGACCATAGGATCAGTGGTGGAGGATGGAGTGGTTGTCGCAGTGGATGGCGGATTCGCAGATGATGACTGGGATGCCCCCATTTCAACCCCGGGATAATAGTTTAAATGGGGGAATGATGCTTCTAAAGTGCGGCAATATTCAAATGGTTGGGGGTCAGCGTAGATGGTGAATTCTTGTCCGTTGACAGGGAATTTTAGGCACTGATGGTACGTGGAGGGGACGGCTTGCATAGCATGGAGCCATGGGCGGCCAAGGAGGAGATTATACGGTAAGTCCAGATCAAGGACATGACAGGTAGTATACTGAAGCACAGGTCCCACTTGGATAGGAAGACTGATAATTCCCTCTGAATTTCTTTCTGCATTATCATAGGCTTTGATTGTGATGATCTGGTTACTTAAGTCCACTTGAGTATACCCCACCTGTTTTATGAATTTCAAAGTACATAAATTGAGGGCAGAGCCATTATCTACTAAGACTCTTTTTATTTTATGGCGAGCAACCACGACTTTGATATGTAAGGGGCGATTATGATTGACATCGATGTTTGGCATATCGTTTTGGCTGAAGTGCAGGTGATGAGACAAAGCCAAGTGTCCCACCAAAGCTTGGAATTGCGTAGGGTCGATGTCATTTGGGACATGGGTTTCCTGCAGGGCTCTATTGAGGATTTCTTGATGTATCGGGGAAGACTTAAGGAAATCCAAAATGGATATATGAGCAGGGGTCTTTCTTAAGTGATCAAGGATGTTGTACTAACAGCTTACATGATTTGATTGGGTGGGTGCAGAGGCTATAGGGACAGTGATGCGGGCTCGTCGTGTAGTAACAACACATTGAGGGTCTTTGGCTTTAACATGTATCATGGATACACGGGGTTCTACCTGCTCAATGTAATGAATAACACCTTCGTAATTAAAGGGCACATTCTTATAGCTCACATTATTTGTGCTGTTTCCTTGGGGATTATTGCTAGATGTGCTTGGGCCTTGATTATGGTTTGGAAAGGTGTTCTGGTATATCTGCAATTGAGCATTGGACGACGAAGCTTGACTGGGGTCAACCTTGATATCACCTCGATCAATGAGATCTTGGACATAGTTTTTCAGACCCTGACACTTGTTTAAAGAGTGTCCTTTGATTTTATGGAACTCACAATACTCATTTTCTCTAAACCATGCGGGCTTGGGTTTGGACTCATCAAATGGCTTGGTGACAGGGTATGTGATGGGGTAATTGATTTGTAACAACTTATTAAAAATAACACTCAGAGGTTCACCCAATTGGGCGTATTGACGTTTGGTGTTCCCCTGATTGTTTTGGTTTGACTATTGTGGAGGACGAGGTGCCCCCTGTGGTACAGATATGGCGTTGGGTACAGACGGTTGTTGTTTTTGGGATGCATTGGCCACTTGGACATGTTTAGTGTCTGTCACACTGTCATTCACCGCATTCTTTTTCTTGTTCCAGAATCGTGGTTTATCGGCAAATGACCTCTCTTTATCATGACTGTGTATTTTGATGTGTCCTTTGGCAATAAGGGCACGTTCCAGGATGGGTCCTTTTTCTACTATCTCCGCAAAGGTGGTGACACAATGTAACCTAAAATTATGGGCCATGTCAAGATGAGAGTTTTCCACGAAAAGAGTGACCATGTCTTTTTCTTTCAGAGGGGTCTTCATTCGACTTGCTAGTGCACACCACTATTGTAAGTAGCTGGTAAAGGTTTCCCCCTCACGTTGTTTCTCTTTGAGGAGATCTAAGGTGTCCATATCCTTCTCCAAATTGAAAGAGTAGGATACAAACTTTTCTGATAGGTCTACAAAAGTTTTTATGGACCCTTTTTCGAGAGTCATGAACCAATCTAAGGCGTGGCTTGCTAAGCTTTGTGGGAACAAGCGCAAGAGATAGTTGTCATTGTACATGACTTCTTGACACTGGGAATAAAACTCCTGCAAGTGAGCCTTAGGGTCTTTATTTCCCTTGTATTTGTCAAATTTTGGTATCTCGAAATGTTTAGGAAACAGGATCAATGAGATGGAGGGATTAAATGGATATGGGCATATGTCTTCAAATTTGAATGATTGTTTGGTAGCCCCAGCTTGAAGGTCCTTAAGTGCGGCTTTGATTTCCAATAGATCCAAGGTAGCTGGTGGCGGGTTGGGGGGATATTTATGATAGGACGATAAAAGATCCTGCTGAAAGGATGTCGGATTGCTGAAATACGGATTTGGATGATTTGATGATCATATGGCTTGCTGGTAAGACAGAGGATTTTGTTGATACAAGGGCTGTTGTTGTGGGGTATAGTACAGATTTGTTTGATAAAAGTGTGGGGTAGGTTGTTGAGGAACTTGGATGGGACGTTGCGTGTTGGTTTGTTGGTGTTGAGGGTATTGTTGTGATTGTTGGGAGGTCACATAAAGTGGTTGTTGGTGAAATTGTTGCTGATTGTGATAGTAGTAGTGTTGGGGAGGTTGTTGTTGTGACGTCAAATGTTGTATGGGCCGAGATGAGATATTGTGTTGTGGTTGAGCCTGAGGACGCAAAATGGATGCGAGAAAGGGGGATATGGTCTGAGCAATAGGTCGAGACGGATTGCCTTGTGATTGGTAGGTTGGTTGTTGTGAAGAGGCCAAAGTATTATGTATAGGTTGTTGCGGATGAGATGGCAGAGGTAGCGTAGAAGCGTTTTGTAAAGGGGGTTGTTGGGTACCACCCGAAATGTTCAGCTAGGGTGTGCCTTGTGGAGGTAATTGAGGCGGAATGTTAGATTGGTGAAGCTATTGAGATGGTGGATTTGTGGTCCTAGGAGGTGGAAGCAATGTGGTAAAGGAGGTGCCCCCAATGTTGATTGGAGGTTGATTCGGAGGAAGGGGTGTTGTTAACGTTAATGGCGGAGGTTGTGGAACATTTTGTGGCATACCATAGGGAAAAGGATTGTTGGGATCAGACACTTGAGGACCTCCCATAACTGAGGTCGAAGCGTGTGGGGGATAGTTAACCTGATAAAGAATAGCATTGCCAAATTTCGGTTGATGCCAACCCTCAACTGGAGGAACATTGGGGAAGTATGGACCTTCAGGTGGATTTTGTTAACCTTGGAGTATGTTAGATGGGGCACCCCTATATTTGGACAAGTCAACACTCGGGGGGAGGGGGCGGTTTGGCACCTTTCTCAATTAGGTGGGCTAAAATTTCTTCCCCATGTTTTTCGAGCAGACGGTCAGTCATTTGCACATTGACGAGATTACTAAAATGTTTCTCAAGTGTGAGTTCAGGTTGATTGGCCATACTCTCTTCACCGGGTGGTGAGTTGTTCTGATTTTCGGTGTTGGAGTGCGATGAAGTGCCATTATGAGGATCGTGAGGGATGTTAGTACCCTTATTAGGATCTGATAAGATGTTCATTGTGTTGTTGGGATCTTGAGGGTTGTTTGATTGGGCATTTTGGGCTTGTTGGTCAGCCATTTTCTTTGCCTGTGATCGGGTCTGAACGGGCATGCAAATGTGCTACGAGTGGATTATGAAAATATTTTTGATGAATGATTTGATTGTGATTGGATGAGATCTGATTTGGATGGGGTTTGGATTTGGATCAGACTTTTTTTGGATATATTGGATTGGATTGGATTTTGATGGGATCGGATTTGGATTTGGCAAGATTGGATTTTGATTGACTTGGATTGGATTATTAAGCTCAATAGGATAAAATTGGTTGAACGGATGTGATTTGATTGATTGGACAATTTGATCAAATGATTGGTTTTGATAAATTTGGATGATTGGATGGGTATGATTGGATGATGAAAGATGTGGGAGAGACCTTGAGTTTAATCAAAGGAAATTACCCTTAACGACCAAGGGCTTTAATTGATTAAGAGGGTGGTCACGACACCGAATCCACCTTAAAATATGAATGGATTGATTGGGCCGAGGATAATAACTTACGACACCGAATTTACCTTGAGATGGAAGCAAATTGATTAGGGTTGAAGTTAAAGACTAATAATCAAGTTCAAGTGCTATGGTCAATTTAGGTATCCACTTTGTAATACAAGGTTAGAACGGTTTGGCTATGGATGGTATTTGGTGATGTAAACAGTAAAAAATTATGATGGTCGTTAGGTGAAGGCATGGACTTTTGAATGGATTAGGGAGAAATCAAAATGAACGGGTAAATTAAAGATAATTGTGAAGAATGAATAGGGATTTAGAATGGCTAAACAGAAGTTTGGAATGATGAGATGGAGGTTTAAAATGGTCAAATGGAGGTTTTTGGAGGTTTAGAGTGACAAAACGGAGGCTTAGGATGATGAGATAATGGTTGGGAATGGTTAAATGATGGTTTAGAGGCTAAACGGATCCGAATGGGGCGATTTCAGCAAAAATCAGGGGCGTTGACAGCTTTCTGTAGTAAATCAGGGGCGCTTCTGCCTTTCTGCAGCAGAATCAGGGGCGCTTCTGCCTTTTTGCAGCAAAACAGGGGCGCTTCCACTTTTTTGCAGCAAAGCAGAGGGCGCTTCCGCCTTTCTGCGGTAAGATAGAGCTTGGTTTTGATGGCAAAAGTTATGGCAAGGACGCAAAATGATAAAGTAAGGCCAAAGTATCAAAGATTTCACAGATTTTTCACAAGAAAACACTTCAAGCAAGCACAATCCTATGATTAATGTTAAGGGTATGGCTAGGCAAGGTCTTAAT
Source organism: Sequoia sempervirens (assembly GCA_007258455.2). Classification (NCBI taxonomy): domain Eukaryota; kingdom Viridiplantae; phylum Streptophyta; class Pinopsida; order Cupressales; family Cupressaceae; genus Sequoia; species Sequoia sempervirens. Next base: position 12,696 of record VDFB02354346.1, on the reverse strand, counting down.
CTAGGATGCACAAGGCTTCTAGGGAGTCCTCGATATACTCTCGGTACGTGAGGCACAATCGTGAACACCAGCCCGTCACAAGCGTGAGTCGGGAACCCCAGCGAGATACTGAAAGACTCGGACCAACTCTTCACGTCTATCTAGGTATCACCCTAGCTTCGACGCTCCGCCAATTACGACGTGACTGGATTGGGGTACAACTTTCGTTCTCCCCCCTTTATATACCCCGCTGGTACGCGTGGTTGGAATCGTCCCTTGGGGTGATGAAATCCCCAAGCAGGTCCCACTAAAAAGAAGACACTAACTGTTTCCAACTGCTCCTCAGGCTCACACGAAGTGCAAGGGGAAAGTGAAAACAAATTAATGCCCCCTTGGGTAACACAAGAATAAACAATCACAGCAAGCAATGAAGTTTACTCCCCCTAATTAGACTATGTTCCAAAACAACAAGGATAATTTTTGTAGATCTGATCAAATGGATGGCCCTGCAAACAAATGTTAGCTGTCTTTTTCTTCGTTCTTGGTCAATTACGCCATAATATGCTGCAAAACGTTAGCAAAAAAATACCAATATTCTTGCCAAAACAATGTTAGAGGGTTACTACTTGAAAATAGCAAAAAATGAGAGCAAAAACGAAGCTAAAATTACTGTTTTACCTTCCAAATTGTGCTGTTTCGGGGCGCTTCTGCCTTTCTGCAGCAAAACAGGGGCGCTTCCGCCTTTTTGCAACAAAAATAGGGGCACTTCCACCTTTTTGCAGCAAAATGGGGGCACTTCCGCCTTTCTGCAGCAAAATAGGGGCACTTCCGCCTTTCTGCAGCAAGATTAGGGGGCGCTTCCACCTTTCTGCAGTAAGAGGTTAGAGGGCGCTTCCGCCTTTCTGCAGTAAGAGGTTAGAGGGTGCTTCCGCCCCTCTGTAGGAAACTTTATCAAATTTGTTTTAAAAAGGAAAGTTGTACGCCCCACTGCAAGAAAAGTGTTAGAAAAACCTTCTAAACATACTCCTAACTGTAGCAAACTTGTTAGAAGAAAATAGAACTTTCAGATATAGGGCACTTCCTCCTTTCTGTAACAGATAAGAGGGCGCTTCCGCCTTTCTGCAGTAGGACAGAGGGCGCTTCTGCCTTTCTGTGGTAAAGCAGAGGGTGCTTCCGCCTTTCTGCGGTAAAGCAGAGGGTGCTTCCGCCTTTCTGCGACCTTTTCCTGCAAAATTCTTAGTCAAAACAAAGGTTAAATGAAAGAACTCGTTTGTGGGTCCCACCGGGCGTGCCAGAAATGTGTACCTTGGAATTTTACCCTCAACTCTAATGTGCAAAATACCTAAAAATGCAAGTGATAAAAGACTAAGGACACTTCAAGATTAGCCTAAAGAGTGATAAAACAAGAAGGAAAATGGATAAAACAAAATGCAAATGATTTCACCTTCCTTGCTGTTGACGACTCCTTGATTGGCCCTTGCTTGGGATGATTTTGTGTGCTCCTTAGATGATTTCTTAAGTGATTAAATGCAATATCAACTTATGCAAAATGATTAAGATGGATGGCTAGATGATAGAGGATGATTGAGAATACAAATTGGTAGCATGTAGTTATGAAAATTAAAAGTATTTAAAATGCCCTTGAGGAGGTGGTATTTATAGGAGAATTTGAATTCTCTAGAGAATTCAATGGTCAAGATTGACCCAACAAGGTCAAGATGAAGGGCTATGGTGGGTTGAGAACCCACAAGCCTTCACATCTTGACATGTGGATGGTGAAGTGGCTAAAGAGATATGAGGTGGAGGTGAGGTGGCCAAAAGATACATGAGGTGGAGGAAGGACAAGTACCTTCCAAGCACCTTGGGGAGTGAGAAGATTTCCCCAAAAGGGGATTTCTTGTCCCCAAGTGGGAGTGAAAGAGACATTTGAGGAATTTTGGAATTCCTCAAAAATCTACATGGGAAAAGGAGAGGTGGTTGAAAATATAAATGTGAATTAAAAATTCACATTCTTAGGAGAAACTAAAGGGTAAAAGGTGAGCTCCAAAAAGGTGGGACTTGGTCACATGTGGAAGATGTGACAAGTCCAAGGTTCTAGAAGCCTTAGGACCTAGGATAAATAAATGTAAATTAAAAATTCACATGGAAAAGGGGGTCAATGCCAAAAGAAGGTAAATGCAAAGGTTGGCTAAAAAAGTGGTGTTAAATATGGCTAATGACCTTGGTTAAGGTTGTGCAAATATTGGATTAGACCAATTAATGGAAGATTAGAGACAAGTGGCAAATGTAGGAGGATGTGACATTAATCTTTGATTGAGAGGATGCACATCATAATCATGAATTAATTAAATTAATTCAGATTATAGCAAGATTATGGAGGATGTGACAAGGAGAGAGAAAGTGAAGAATTTTAAATTGATTTTAAATCAAAAGGGGAAAAAATGACTAAATTAAATAAATTAGTGTATTTATTTAATTTAGAGAGGAAGAAGGTGAAAGATAAAGCATTTAATTATTAAATCAAATACTTCACATATATGAGATAAAAGGTGTAATATTAATTTAATAAATTAATATTTAATATGGTAGACGAAAAGGGAGTAAATTCAATCATATGAGAGTGATTAAATTTAGATGTCTACAGTATTGTATATTAATATCCTTGTATTTTTTCAGCTAGGAGATTATGGTGACAATTTTTTTTCCGAAAATGTCTATAATTATGAATTGTATTTTTTCATGTAAACTTTTCATAAACTATTCATTTCGGTCAATGCATAGAGCTGCTAACCAAAGAGCTTCTATCAAGAATAGGTCCCATCCAATTTTAAAATTAGATGAAAATCAATCTTTCTACCATATTTGTATAGTTGAATCAAATGGTTTCATGTTCTTGACAAATTTATACTAAGAACAAATTACAAGAATCAATTTGCATCTTGATTCACCAAATGTTTTTGGTTTATTATCCATGTAAGCCCTTGTAACAAAATGCCTTTCACAATGAGTTGCAGAATTGAAAACATTGTTCCTTGTTCTTAACATTGTTTGTACTCTTAGCAGGCGCAATGATACTGTCCTCACTACAACCCCACAAAGGCCTAGTATCTTTGACTACCTTTGTTGTTGTATGATTCGACTGAATAGCAACATTTGAGGCCAACATCCACTATGCCAACAAAGTCACAAAGTGGGCATGATTAGCAATCAAACCTGTAGTTCTCTACATCCAATAGAGAACTATTCATGTCCAATCATCATCATCTTCTACGCCAAGAGAACAATTACTTTGGGAACAAGATGCATAGGCTTATTTGAATTCCTCTACCCCATAACTATTTGAATACCATTTCAAGCCTTTTGATCCTTGCACTGTAGACCTTTTGATCGTTTTGACCTCCTGCACTCATTCACTACTTGGGTGCCAGAACCTGCTGCATCCTTGCTTCTACTGTACCCTAAACATCATTGAACCAATTAAGAAAATAACTGGAAAAACCAAAAGATGGGTGGTTAAGAATAAACCAGACTGTCAACCTTTACTTTGAAATGCCTGAATTTAGCTTCCTTGGTCTGACCAATGCAATGAATGGACTCTAGATACATATGATATTTGAATTGAAAATATGTTGAGATCCACAAAAATACAACACCAACAGAAATTCCATTGCCCACTTTTTTCAAAACCATGATTTAGTTCAAGCCATAGTTGCCATGTTCATGAAAGAAGGTTCAACAGTGTTGAAGCAAAACAATTTGGCAATAAAAAGGAGCGAAAAATGAGATACAAAATTCTTTGCTCGGAAATATCTCAAAACATGTAGAAATTCTAAAATTGTGAAAATTGGCTACAACAAAAAGGTAATGAAAATTAAAAATGCTTGTCCATAAATATATGAAGCTATGAAGTCCCATTTACATTCCAAAACTGAAATAAATAATAGAAGTATAATGTCATAGATCAGTAGGTCAACTGAAAACTTAACCACACTGTGATATGAACAGTTGGAGTGAGCCGAAAGAATGTTGTTAGGAAGAATAAATGATAAGCCACATCCATGGCGATGCAAGATTTATTAATGTGTTTGGAAAAGTTGGCATTATCTTAAGGAATAGCATATAATTCAGTAAATTCTCCCTGTAGTTGGCCACCTGCAACAGATATAACTCAGAATCAAATCTTCAGGTATGAAACTCTGATTCCAAAAACTATAATATGCATACAACACATAAGTACAAAAGATCCAAGTGGCTAGAAAGATCTTATGTAGCAAAATGGCAACCGACAATTTAATCTAAATCCAAAACTCAAATCAGCTCAAATGCAAACCTCATGGGTTAAGAGTCTAAACCTAGATGTTCAGTGTTTCAATTTGAGCTAAATGTCCTAGTCCAATATATCCATGCATTTACCATGAATTAGTTTTTGATTTTGCATACATATCTGTTAAGGCAGTCACAACTATAGCATCTGGGAAAACTCTAGTATTGATTATACTTGAATAGATATCAACACCCCATTCCAAAGCTCCCATTTAGGTACAAGCTTGGAGGATGCTGCAAAAAGTTATTGAATTTGAGCACACGCTTGCTAATTGTGTTTCAGCACATGCAATACAGTCCATCCATAAAAGGAACAGGATAAAGCCCAAGGTATGGATATTCCCTCTAATATTTAGTACCTCACTAGTTCAACCGATACTCAACCAAAATGAGAATCATATAGAGCTTTCAACTTTAGGCTTTTCAAATAAATGCTTCAGCAAAATAGATATATTGTTCTACACCAGAAGAATTAATTATCTGCCACTGGTATATCTATGCAAGTGCTATGCTATGCCCTATGTATTCTTTACTCCATACTCTTCCGTATCTCATTCTATTTAGGTGCTACTAGGCAATAGTAAGTTGCACCATAATTCCTTGGTGGTATCATTCTAGGAGAATGCATTATTGGGCACAGCTTGCACCTTCAGACTTCTCAGATAAATATGGATTCCTTCATACATAAGCAATCCGTATGCTGCTTCTTGATACTCTCATTCTGCATATATTCAAAGAATTCATATATTCTACCTCCAAGGCTTGTGTTGCAACAAATGGATAAACATGTGATACCTACACCAAGCACTAGTTTCCTATCTGTAAAATTTCTGAGTGCTCTGCCTCTTGAGTACTTGTGCCATAGACTGCTGAAATCTTCTCTAAGTAAGAATCAATGCCATGTTGAAATCGCTACCAGATCTAAGTATGCACCACCTCTTAGCATGTGCCTCATACTATGGATGTTATTACAATGCACTCTTATATTTTTATGGTGTTGCATATTTGATAAAGTATGCCACAGGTCTCCACACCTCTGCAAACATACTATTGAAAATATTCTTGGTGTGCTCCTTTCTCCATGTTCACATGTACTTCTACCTTTCATAGGTTTCCTAACATCCTTGTGATGAATCTTTTTGGAAGATCTGGAAGCACCATAACGATAACAACACCATAGCATAAGAAAAGCATTATAAAACTAGCAATCGCACCTTGGGGTGCAATGGGTACACTGAAGACAGTAAACTTAATTTTCTGTTAAATGTATTTTTTAATAAATGGGAAAAGTGATTTAGAGCCGTAAACTACAAGTCCTTTGTTGTAGTTAATTTCTAAAAAAATTGAACTCGTATGAGTTGAGTACAGCAACAAAAACAGAAAGATGAGGCAAGAGGGAATGTGGCTTCAGCAACTCAGATGGTAGGATTGCTGCTTGAAGGGCTCTTTGGAACTCTACAGGTTGAAGGCACCTCATTAGCATTTTAGGACTTCAATGCTATATTCGATCTGATCCTTAATAAAGAAACACTAATGCTGGAAAATGGTAACGGTTGTGCCCAAATCATGTTGTGATCTAAGCATTGTTTAAAATTCAATTGTAAAATTCAAAAATCATAATCATGTGGATGTCAACAAAAGGAATCTTAAAAGAACTTTCCTCTTCTGTAGCTGGCAGAAATGCTTTTTAAATAATAACACAACACATCGGTAATCCCCCATTTTAATTTGGCCCTAAATGTAGAACATAACACACCATTACATCATGATTAAAACACTATAATGAAAAAAAATTGTTAGGAGACTATATAAGTACAATCCTTATAGTAAACTAATTACAAATGGTAAGAATCTGCCTTGGTAATGCCCCATTTCAATTTCACCCTAAATGTATAAAATACCACAGCCATGCAATCTAATTACAAATTGTAAGAAACTGCATTGGTAATCCCCAATTTTAATTTGGGCCTAAATGTAGAAAATTATCTGTGCAGTACTTGCAGATAAACTTATCCTTAGAAAATTAAGTCTGATGCATATGCTTTTTCATTTAGATTCTATTTCAACAGCTCATAGTGCTGACAACTTACATTTTTTAATTCACTCTGCAAATGTAAGTGGTCCCCTGCAAAATTTATTTTTAGGTTAGGCTACCTAGATATACCCACCACATTAAAGCTAAGGCAATTAAATGCTGCAAATGAGCTCAAACAACTCCCTACTAATTTATTCTTTTTGTTAGCTTGGGAAAATCCAATTTTGATCTTGAAAATCAGGAATTTAATCAAGTTTTAGCTCATACAATACAAATGTACATATGATTAAAACATTTTGGGCAGGATTCACATCATAGTCTATTCGGGTGCTGGTGTGTTGGATTCTATTACAAGGATGGACATGTACTACCAGTCTACCACACATTAGAAGGAAGAGGGGCGTATGCTATTGTGATACATAAGGGGGAGAATGTGGATTTTCATCTTTTGATAGATAAAGTAAAAAGTGCAAAACTTGTACAGGGTAAATCAAAGAAAAACGGCATTTATATGATTAAGTTCAGGTATGACAAGGGGGATGCTGCTGCTTCTTTTCTTGTCATGTGGAACCCAATCAGAGCTGCTTCTTTTCTTTCAGTATGTTGTTTAAAGCTGCATGAGGGCCAATTGATTTTGAGGAGTCATGCACGAGGGTCTTGAACTCCTGTTCGAAGAGCAAGCATCAGTATGGGATTTAGTTTTTATTAGTCTTCTTTAAGCTGTAGCTGCCTCTGCTGTAGTAGTTTTGTTTGTAATCTGCAATTTGTTATGAAAGGCCTCATATAAGGTTTATTTAAGTAGGTTTCTAAGAACAGAAAATTGGAAGGGAAGAAGGAGTAAATAGTTATGGCAAGATTTGTCATGTATCTCCTCTCCGCTTCCCACCCATCATCCAATTTAATCTAAGGACATCCAGTTGAAAAAGTTTTGAGTCTAACCACAACTTGCTATACCTACTGTAAACTGGAAAGAAGAAGCCCTACACCTGAAAATATAAGAATGTGAAGCCAAACTATAGAAAAAAACTAAATATCTGATTGCTCATAGAGTTTCTTTCTTTTTTGTTTCAAGACTAGAAAAAATAATTTCAAATTGAAAAGAAATGGCATTGCAGCAATAATGAAATAGCTGTTTCATTATATACACGGAAGAGAACTTTTGTAAATTAACAAACTTAAACCAATAAAGTGCCCACGCAAAATATCATACCAAATAAACATAAAATTCATTTCACAGTTCAGAAAAACTGTACGTGAAGAAGCAAATAGGGATCCGGCAAGTGACTCACCACAAGATTCAGCACAAAATGTGTCCTGCTGTCAACGATGCCGATGAGGAAAAATGGGAAGAAGTTTACATGTGAGACAAACCAAAACCAATCTCCCTAGAGCTGCTGCTTCAATCTATTCACAATAGACAAAAAGTAGATCTAAGAAGTGTTTAGAAAGAAATAAAAAACAGCAGAAAATGATCCGGCAAGTGACTCACCACAAGATTCGGCACAAAATGTGTCCTGCTATCAACAATGCCAATGAGAAACTGTGCAGAGTTTGCAAGAAAATAGTCGAAAACCTACCACCGCAGATTTTTGTAAAATGAGAAGAACCCAGATTCTCCCTAGAGCTGCTGCTTCAATCTATTCACAATAAACAAAAAGTGGATCTAAGAATATTGGAATTTAGAGCTACCAGATTCTTGCTGTAGTTCAAGACAAGATTTTGGCGGAAATGAAATTATGGATTGAGTGTTTGTGTGAAATCGATTTAGGGTTTGGGGCATTCTATTAAAGGGGCAACTAACTTACCTCAAATTGTGTTGTGTTGTCCAGGATGTAGGAGATATTTTGTGCAATGGGTACGCTGAAGAAGTGTGGAAGGTCAATTTGGATAATTTTTGGTCTTTTTATTGCATACATTTATGCAGTACATGAGGTCAATTGGAAGGCCATTTAGCAAATGATGGTGTTTGTGCAACAAAAGCCTCAATAGAGAAGTGATAGCTTCAAATAGTGAATTACTTGTGGAATTTTAGTAAATTACTTATGGATTTTTCATTGCCTTTTACATTCTAGTTATGGAATTTTAGTGAATTACTTTTGCATGTATAAAATGAGTAACATCTTATGGAATTTTAGTGAATTACTGGGAATCTCCATTGCCTTTTCCATTCTAGTTATTTCATCAGCTTCAGCTCTTTGTTATCTACTGTGTTTAAATAATTATCTGAATCGGGTGTCTTTGAAAGCATCATTTGGGCTCATTCCCGTTTATCTTTCATTTCTCTATGCTATATGAAATACAAATCTTGGTCAACCACTGTGGTTAATGCAATATTTCATTTCAAATTTTAAATATCTAAAAAAAATTATGTGCAATCAGCAGTTCCTTACATCTATATAGTGTAACGCAGTAAATCTTGTAGAGTCCTTTTATCCTCTTAGCTTTGTAAATATTGAACAATTCTTCTATCCTTTTTATCCTTCTTTATTTTTGTGAATATTAAATAAACAGTAGACTCCATGCAGAATAGAGCAAATTCATGTTACACATATTGGTAATGGTCTGATTTGTCTCAGGCCAAAGAAAACCGAGGAAACAAACAAAGATTTAGGAAAGAATACATATAGTATATACATAAATTTATAAATAGATATGCTTTTGTAAATCCTATAAAGGGGTAAAAGCCACATCACTGGAAAGTTTACTGTTTAATAAAAATTAAATATAAAATCAATAAAGATGTTACACAATGTATTTATCAGCCACAACAATTTGACAAGAAATCAGACAAACTCAGCTTGAAATCCAATCATTGTCCTTTGCATCTAATGATTTCTTGCATGTATATAATGTAAACCAATTAGCATTATAAATGAGCACCATGTATGTATCCGAGGAAGCCAAAGAAAGTTGTTTGAGATAAATCTTCTGGCTGTAGAGTTGTCAAAGAAATCTTCTTATGTTTCTGGTTGCCAATACATGAAAATGACTGCTATACGATGAAGGAAAGAATATGTCCAACGTTCGACTTATGGTAGTATCAGAAGCATCATTATTGAAGATTAGAAGAGATAGATTCCATTTCATTGTAATGGTTACCTGTGCAAGCAGTAGCTGCAAATAAAGAAAAAATAAATAAGATTTCGGATGGTTGTGCAGGTACATGTTAATAATAAATGTTTATGACTTGCATGCTTGAAACATTTGAGGAACTAATCATTCAAATGTATGCTCCTCAACAATAAATTCTTGCATTACCTTTTGCATCTTTTAAGGGAACTGTATCTTTGAACTCACTTGAACTCTCTTTGAGATGACCGAGAGCTCTAAATTCTTCCATCCATCGCATCAAGAACACCACCCCATCTTCCTTTTAGAGGTAGCTGGGCCACAAATGCATTCCATGGTGGGTACCCAACACCACTCCCCCAGACATGCCCATCCATATAGAGAGAGATGTATCTAAAAATGAAATGAACAAATATTTTGTTTGGGTAAAACCTTTTTATAAAACACTACGACAAACAAAACGCTAGGTGCTGAAATTCAATAAAGCGCCCCATCCAAATCACTAGCTGTAGCAAACACTCACAAGAGAGATTTCCCATTGTCAAGGCAACTGAGGCAGAGCATTGACAAAAACGCATTTACCAAAAAAATAATAACTTAAAAAACCATAATCCATAAGAAGCCTCCTTCCAAAACCCTAAAACTCTATAGAAAGCAACTGCACAACCATACACTATAGCAGTGACAGGGGCGATGCTTAGATTACGCTACAAGTAAAATCAAATACTACTACCAAAAACCAACACAATCAGACAAGAATTGGAAAATCAAACCCTAACAAAAGATAATGACTCACTCAACCCCTTAAAAAAAACAACTAACCTGAGCAAAAATCTCCTTAGCTACCAATTGCTTCCCAATAGTTGGGTAATCCTATTTCACATTGATGTTCTCGTCAACAACCCTGTAAGACATCTTCTTCGACTCTTCATCCACCTCGTTCATCTTCCGCCCAATAAACCTCTTTACTGAAAAGAATGTATTCTTGGGATTCACAACAGCCTGGGGTTTGGCAATCTTCCCAACAAGCCTATCCCCATTTCTTGTATAAGCAACTACGTCCTCCTATCCCAAGAAGGAGGGCATCGTCCTCTTGGGATCCCTCCTTCCGTGGCCACCACGGTCGAATTCGTGGTCGCGAGGTTGATGCCCACAACCTTCTCATTCACAACCCTAACAGACCCCATGGCTCGCCTCCGTTGCTACTACTTGCTTCGCAAGCTAATAAAATCCCCATTGAAAACACCCTTTTGCAGACCAAAAAAACACTATTCCGCATGCCTTGGAAATTTTTATTCTTCAACGCAGAGCCTGTGGTAGCCGCACCGGGTACTGCAGCTCCAAATGCGTGAACCTGAGCAGCAGCCGCCATTGATTAGGATTTCAATAAAAATATCCAAACCCTCAGAGGACAAAGTTGTAGACAACTGCTACTTCAATTGTTCTCTATGCGGTGGGGAAAGCAAATGACGCGAACCAAAACCAATCTTCCTACAGCTGTTGCTTCAATCTATTCACAGTAAATGAAATCTGAAAATATCGGGGTTTTAGGGCTTACTTATTAGCATCTTAATGACTATCACATCGTTTTTGCGGCCACATAGATCACTTTCGAGAGCGGTGCAGCTCGCCAATTTGGAGAAGTGAAAGGTCAATACCAGCGAGGAAGAGTTTGGAGGATCGGGGAAAACAACCGGGAAATTGGCAAAAAATGATGAACCGCTGCGATTCATTTAATCGTATTTCATCGCTTGTTCGCCAATCTGCACCTTCGGCATGAAAAGGGGTTGCAAAAGCTAAGCATGGGTATGCCTTTGGCGTAAAAATTTAGTCTCAGATACGTACTTCCACTGTTCAAATGGAAAATTGCATGTTGGAAGTGCTAATGATGAACAAAAAAATATTGAAAAAGAAGATTGGGTGGAGGTGTTGGACTATATAAGAAAGCTACAAACAAATGTGGGAGTGAGATCAGAAAATCTGCTTATGATGCACTTGAGAGTCATCCACTCAAATTGGCAAGAGGGATTCTGGATTTAATTAGCCAACAAGCTTATAAATGGAATGCATTCCAACTGACAAAGTGACTCCCGTCTGTTGTTGTTCGGCTTAATTTAGGAGGATGTTTGATTCTTGTTAAGAGTAGTATATGGTAAAATAAAAAAATAGACTGCTTACACTAGAGTTTTCTTGTTGAGAACGAAAAATGTGTTTGCAACTGCCAAATCACATTGCTGGGAGTGTTTTACTATTTATCAAGTCAGGCTCTTTTATACTATTTGGATAAATCATAAATTCTTCATGCATCTCTCTTTCTAGATCCGGGTAGGTTGTACTTTCAGAGAGAGGAAATGTAACTTCTGAAGTTTTTTGTTCCAGTCCTTTGTCAAATGAGTCCTAGAAAGCTCAAGAAATTTGTTTTCTAATATTTCTGTTGAAACCATTTTAAAGGATTCCCTATCATATATTTCTGTTGATAAAGGCTATTAGCAACTTTCTATTCTATATTTTCCTCGATCATATATTGCTGGTATATCTACTTTTGGGATGATTTAATTACAAACTGAGCCAATTGTTTTTTCCTTTTTCCTTTTGTACTCTTATTTTTTAACATTGAATGCTATGAACCTTATTAATTTTGGCTCATCAAGATTATCCTGTAAATCAACTAAAGAATCAATATAAAACTATTCTAGAGAATAAGATTCTTGTTTTCTTTAACATTATTGATATATCAAAAGAATGGCATTCTGTCTAAACAATTGTGCCAATAAAATTGTACCACAAACCATAAAATGACAAAACGATGTATGAGAATGCTGCTTATTTGAGAATAGCATATGTGGAGGAAGTATCAAAACATGAATTTGAGAGGTAGAAATGAAATTAGGGGTGTTCTTTAGTATCCTATGAACAAATATTCTATGGTGTTGGTTTACTTAGTGAATCTCCTGGGGTACATACCCTGTTTCATTCATATCTGCAACAAAACTAGCTCATTGTATATGTACCTCTGGCATTTGTGGGTATAGACAGAATTGATGTACTTTCTTATTGACTGCAATCCAGCAACGTTCTTGTTCCTTTACAGCACCCCTATATATTTTAACTTTCTTACCTTTACTACTTCCTCCCACTCACCCACTGCTGCAGACATGCTTGACAATGGCACTAAGTTTCCCTAGCTCAGCTTTATCATAATTTATGCAGACAAGAAGCAATGCTGTCCGCAGTATTGCATTAGGTTCAAATGGTATTTACTATTTTCATTATAAAATTGTATGTCTCAT